>JADBJO010022867.1:2500-27319 GCA_016801955.1 Conus betulinus
AACGTTTTCATAATGTTGTTAACTTTTTTCATAACGTTGTTTAACTTTTTCATAACGTTGTTTAACTTTTTTCATAACATTATTTAACGTTTGCATAATGTTTCATTTTTCCATTCATTGTTTTAACTTTTCCATAACATGTGTTTAACTTTTTCATAACGTTGTTTAAACTCTTTCATAATGTTGCATACACACATATTTGCCCTGCTGTGCTCTGCATACAATGTTGCACACTTACGTGTTTCAACCTTTTGCTTTCCTTTTAATTTTTTTTTGCAGCAAGCCCTGAGAATGATCGCAGTGCCTGACTTACCACTCGGCGACGTGGGGCGAAATACTTGCGGCAAGCGATCTGTCGCTCAGGACACGCCAACAAAAAGAATGATAGCAACAGTCTTCTAAAAATAAAATTACCGAATTTCCTGGAGAATTTTTACCCAGTGGTGACAGTGTACAGATACAGTCCTTCCTACGTCATATCATACCAGTTACCAAGCTACTGACAGTCGATTTCATTGGTTAATTTGAAGAGAAAACAGCCAACCCATTGGCGTCTTCAAGCACTGAAGCAGTGCTCCTCGTTAGGAGTATGTCATTTTCAACTCAGTCAAACAACAACAAAATAATGACTTTGGCTTTTAAAACATTTGTCATCAAGAAGATGAAAGATAGCTCTATTTCACTGTACAAAAATAAAGTCACTGTCGGATTTAGGCTTTTCAAGGAAAATTAATTGAGAATGGTCTATATCAGGTGTCCTGAGGGAATTTCACTGCTGTGACTGCAATGTTAACTGGGCACAAAGGAGGGTCTGTGTTGATAGTGATAACATACATTTTGCAGCTTTATAATTGGTGTAATCTAGCTGCTACTAAAGGGTGAAAAAAAAATAAACTCTTGATACTGACATCAAAGACAGTTTGCCTTTTTTCTGGTATATCTTCTACAGCTTTGTATTTCCATCCCGCGCGAGACACTTAGTGAAAGGGCAAACAAACAAGCCTTACACATTTCTGATCCAACAATATCGTTGCTGTTGTCCAAGCAGAGGCATGTATCAAACTTGTGTACTAGTTAACTAGGGAAAATTAAATACCCAGAAAGTGACGATGTTATTTATGCACAATTTTGTGTGTGTTGTCATTGTTCTAATATTGCCTGACCGCTTGCGTACAAGCTTTCATGCCATATCTACATTATCTACAGGAAAATAAACCTAGTCGAGTTTGGTATTAAAAAAAATGTCAGGAATTCGCCAATTCAGTCATCTCAAGAGCATAGATATATTACATTTTTCTGACACCCACTAATTTTCAAACCGACAGCCCCATTTGTAATGGCCGCTCAACAATTTTGAACACATTGCTGCTAGATCGGCTATGCACAGATGACATTCAGTTCGCCGAGTACAGCGCGGTTAGCTGGCTGGTGGGGAACAGCCTGCAGAAAACACGCCTTTTCCCTGACCTGTATTCACAGCTTGGCCTCTGCAGCTGCAGGCAAGCTGTAAACTCCCCTTCCTGTCAAAACTAAGTGGGTTGCTCTGAATAGCCGTGCTTCATGCCTTGGGAGAGCTAGAGGGACTGTGTCCCTCCACAGCTGTAGAGCCCTGGTGTCTGGTGAAAATCCATCCAGTTCACATATGTGCAGAGAGAGTTTGACCATTTCCGGCCTGATGCAGGGATTGGTTGCGGAATCTTTCAGCTAGGCATATTCTGGCTGGAAGGTCGGAACTGCTTTTTCTCAAACTATCGTAGCTCTCAATGGGTACATTATAAGGGCACACAGTTACAGAGACTGGTGTATTCTATAACATACTAAGTTTTCACCGTATTTGAATCATTCAGTGATACATGGTGCCTTCATACATAAGTGCGTAACAGATCCTTTATAACTTCATCGACACTTCTTGTTCTGACAGGTTGCATTATTTGTGATAAAACGCAGGTAAAACTTGGCTGTGTCATGGCCAAGAATGTTTTCTGCAGCAAATAAAATTTATGTGGCTGTATAGTTTTAAGAGTTATTTGCTAAGATTGTCCACTCATATATCACCTAACGCTAGTTTTACTATATCATGGCTTCAGTGGCTCATTGTGAGGGTAAACTACCCCCCACCCCCCCCCACCCCCCTCCCCTCCCCCCCCCACGCACACACATGTGCCAAATCATTTTCAAGGCAGCACAAAATGCAAGAAAGAAATAGCGCCAAAAGGCGTTCCCTGTGCTTAATATTTATGAGTGGAGTTGGGGTTAAACATGTTAGATTTGAACCAAGAGCTTGTTTAACTTTTCATGATGTTGTTTGACTTTTTTCATAACGTTGTTAACTTTTCCATAACATTGTAATGGATTGTGGCAGTGTCAGGGCCCTTTTCGGTGTGGCTGTTGTGGAGGGGGAATAACCAGTGTCGAAGGATATGGAAGATGAGAAAGCAACAGCAAAAACAAAATTGGAAAGTTGGAAATGATCGAGTAAAATCATGTGGGTGAGATGTATCACGCAAAGTGAGACGGCAGCTTTCAGGTTCTTTGGGAGGCATCATGGTTTGTCACTGTCAGTGTTAGAACTGAGCTTGTGTGTGTGTGTGTGTGTGTGTGTTGTGTGTGTGTGTGTGTGTGTGCATGCATGCCTGCATGTGTTTGCATGAATGCCTATCTTAGTCAAGACTTCTTTCAACATTAACACTATCGACACAGACCCTCGCTCTGCTCTATGTGCCCAGTTACCGCTGCAGTCATAGCACTACAATTCCCTTAGGGACACCTGATTTTGACCTTTTTTGATTTATTTTCCTTAAAAGCCTCCATCTGACAGTGACTTCATTTTTGTACAGTGATACAAAGCTATCTTTTTATCTTCTTGATGGTAAGTGTTTTAAAAATCCAAATAATCATTTTAAAATGATATACTTCGAATAAGGAGCACTGATTCAGTGCTTGAAGATGCCAACGGGTTGGCTGCTCTCTCTTCAAATTAACCAATGAAATTGACTGTTAATAGCTTGCCTAGTGGTATGATATGATGTGGGAAGGACTGTATCTGTACGCAGACACCACTGGTTAAACATTCTCCTGGAAAGTAGTCATATTTATCTTTATAAGACCGTCGCTGTCATTCTCGCGATGTGTCCTGAGTGACAGATCGCTTGACCCAAGTATTTATGCCCCATGTCGCCAAGTGGTAAGTTGGGTGCCACAATCATTCTTGTGGCGTACTGTAAAAAATTCAAACAATGCATGTCCTCAAAATGTATGAGTTTCCCACCGGGTGTTGAAGTAGAAATGGCACTTTATCAATCTGGGACCTCTTTACTTTGGGGGGGAGAGGGGGTTTGGGGGGGGGGGGGGGGGGAGTTTATGTTGAAACTTTTATACTGTTTTCTTTACGTTGGGATGAAAAGAGGTCAGCTCTATTTTGAAGTTCTCATCAGGTAAGCCTAACAAGGAAATAATTTGAAATTCCCATAAAAAGTGTTAAAAATGTGTGTGTGTGTGTGTGTGTGTGTGTGTGTGTGTGTGTGTGTGTGTGCATGCATGTGTGCATGCATGCATATGTGTATGTGTGTGTGTATGCGTGTGTGCGTGCATGCATGTGTGCATGCATACGTTTGTGTATGTGTGTGTGATTTTGTGTGTGTGTGTGTGTCTCCAGAACAGCAGTATGGTAACAGAGGCAGGGAAAGACAATCTACTACCGAGGGATTCCCCCCTCATTTGTCAGACACACCTGACATTCACCAACTACTTAAGGTAATACACAGCGTGTCCATTTTCTGACTGCAGAAATTCAGTCGATTCTTTTTTTTTTTCTGTTGCATGTGAACTGGAGAATGTATGTATTTTCATTTTCTTCATGAAAATGGGCATTGGTGTAAAGTATCGACCATGAGTCGTACCTTGTTTGTCGTGTATCACAGAACATTGACTCTCAGGTCTTCTTCACCTTCCACGTTCCTCAGCCAACTCTTATTCTGTGTTCAGGTAGAACTTTGTCTCCCTCTTTTTGTTCCTTACTCGAACTCTTGTCTTCCTCCTCTAGCACGGGGAGTGGCAGACCGATTACCCTTACAATTTCACTGTTTTTTGTACACATGTTCGGTAAAAAATATGACAAATACGATGAAACCATGAAAAAAAAATTTGTGGGAAAAAAAAAAATTCTCGAGGCAAAGTTCTTGAACTGTAATTGTACTTGCAAAGTGTAGCCACTGCAGGAAGGCTTTGACCAAAGAGCCACAACTCTTGCTAACTTTGACATACGCAATAGCATCAGGCTGTGTCTTGTTGCTTCAACAGCATGTCCAGGAAAAGAAAAAAAAAAAAAAAAAAAAAAAAGAAAAGACACCCAACGGCAAGAGAACATGAGTTAGTTGCCAAAGTATTCTGATGAATCAGGTTTGACAGTAACTTGTGTGAGAAAGACCCTGTTCTTCCCACAGTTAATGCAAGATCAGGTGAATCAGGTTTGACAGTAACTTTGTGTGAGAAGGACCCCACTCGTACCACTGTTACTACAAGATCAGGTGGTTACTACCCAGAAGTTTTTGCATAGCAGTGTGATGGCAGGTGAAAACAAAATGAATGTACCCCCCCCCCCCCCCCATCCCTCCTGCTCCCTGCTTTAAAAAAAAAGAAAATTTTGCATTTTTTACACACTCTTTGTAGAAAACACTCTTTTTTGTTGCTGTTGAATTGACAAGTATAGCAATAGCAGCTCCAGGGCAAGCAGATAAGTCGGAGGTTGGACCAAGGTCCTTTTGGATACAGAGCACAAGGCCTCAGCCTCCAATCCAGCCAAGCCTCTTGTAACTTCCTCTTCCTTCCTGCATGAACGCCAAGTTCCGTGCGGTTTGTTTTCCTGTGAATTTTCAAACTTTGTCAAAGTTTTTTTTTAGTAAAATTTCAGCATGGGCACCGGCGATTAGCAATTCTTGCAGGAGGTGTTTTTTTTTTCGACTCAGGCTCTGATGAAGAGTTCTTAGGGTTTAACTGTGAAGATACTGAGAATGTTGTGGCAGAGTGGGAATGGGCTGATGCAGGTGAGGGGGAACTGAGAGACGCTAGCAAGACCCTGTGCACTCCAGAGCTCCGTGACTCATAAACAACCATTAGGCATGTCAGTTTTTTCTTTCCATAACGAAAGCATACACAAAACACATAAGTGTTGGTATTAACATGTTGTATCATTCCTCTACATTCATGCCAAATTTCATAATTGTACAAAACAATAGAAACGAAATTACAGCAGTTTGAAGTAGGCAGGTGTGCAGGATTTTTCAATCACTCAAAAAGAATATGACTGCAGACAGAAGTTTCAGCTAATGAATGTGGCTTGCTAAAGGTTGAGTCATAGACTGAGATGTGTCGCATTATAGAATGCAAATGCCACAACTGATTCTTGTTGTTGAACTTGGTGACGACATACTAAGTCAGTTTGCTGCTGTATCAGGACAGACGATTGTGACTGTGCTTTGATGAACTGACTCAGAGTGGTAAGAGCCTAAAAGCTGTTTCTGACACAATGTTTATTATGTTGATGTATCTTTATGACTTGAAATTTGCAAAGCACATTTTCCATGAGTAATCTTGTACATTTCAGCTTAAAATCTCTTTGAAAAAGAAAAAAAAACAACAAAAGAGCGTGAAAGGTGCATGTGTTTAATTAAGAATATTTGCCCTGCCCGTTAGCCAATATCTGGTAGGAACAAGAAGAGTTTTCCATTAAAGTAATGTTCCCTGACTCCTATGAAGACATTCAGAGTTCAAACTTTTGCCTGTCACACCTTTGATTTTATTGTGCAATGGATATTGTTGCCTTTGCTCTGCCATATCGTTGGGGAGAAGTGGAAATTTATGTTTCAAAAGAAAACTATGGTCTGTGGGAAAGAACAGTGTATTGTTACGGGGTTTAAATATACAGTTTACTCAGACTGAAGCTCAGCATGTGAATGAAAAAAAAAAAGAAAGAATTGTGTGTTCCGTAGTAAAAAAAAAAAAAAAAAGAATTGTGTGTTCCACAGTAAAAAAAAAAAGAAGAAAGAATTGTGTGTTGTGTGTGTTCCACAGTGAAAAAAAAAAAAAAGAAAGAAAGAATTGTGTGTTCCACAGTGAAAAAAAAAAAGAAAGAAAGAATTGTGCATTCCATCAGTGCGTAAGCTTCAGCACATCGCCAGTGTGTAGAAAATGCATGGAACCTGAAGCTGTCGTTGGATGTCGCTGACCTGTCAACTGTGTTGTCAGGGCAAACCTTCGGCAGAGGTCAAGTACAATGTGATCAACGTCATCAGCGCCTATGCCTTCGTCACACGTCTCCACAATGGGGATCACCATGAATGCCCCCTGCAGTGTGCAGAGGTGAGTTTTCCACAGCACCCCTCCCCCCCTCATCCCTCTCCCTTCAGTGGCACTAGTATATTTCTGTTTCAGGTTATTGGGGAGGAAGAAAGAGATGATGGAGGCTTTAGGGAACGGGTGTGTGTGTGTGTGTGTGTGTGTGTGTGGGGGGGGGGGGGGGGGGAAGGAATCTGTCAAGCTGATTGGCTGGCTCTCCCAGCGCAGCTTAAAAGTGCCACACAACGCATCTGTGATGGGAAACGTCAATGGTTGTGTCATGCTTGTAGCCTCTGCGGGAAGGAAAGATGGATCGTAGATTTGTCAGTTAACTCGATCAAGTCACAGCCAAAATGGACCAGTTTATCCCTCCAATCACACGATTTTTAGCAATTTCAAAAAATCATAAAAAATCAACCACTTCACCTAGGAGCATAAAACATACACCACCCGATAAAAAAAAAAAACCAATGTATTTATAAAAAATAATTACCCTCAGTGAGGAATCCACACAGTTCACATGACGTAAGTAATCCAAAATGATACACATGTGCAGAAAAACAGAAACTTTTTTGTGCACACTGTAATCCACTGCTTCATGTTCTCTATCCTCCCACACAAGTTCAGTTACACTGTGAGCACTTTGTATGAACTACAGAGAATAGTGTATATATATATATATATATATATATATATATATATATATATATATATATATATATATATATATATATATATATGTATGTATGTGACAACTGCATAGAACACAAGAATTTGACCACAAAATCCTCGATCCACTCAAGATGCAGGAACTGAGAGTAGGACAATTCAAATCTGCATAAAACTACTACAGAATACATGAAGAACGGTCTAATGGAAGCAACTACAAAAAAAAAAGGCCCTAAGCTGTCCCTGAAATGAGATTCATTGCCCTGTCAGTTCAGTTCAGTGGTCTATATTAACGTCTGTTCACCATTGATGATATTAGACGAAAAATAATTAAAATGTCATCTCCAACTAACAAAACTTAACCTCAAAGATTAAAAAAAAATAAATAAATAAAAAAATAAAAAAATAACAATAACTTTTTGAATTAGTGGTAAAAATAAACACGCATCAAAGCAGCTTGGCAATTTTAGAGTTAAAGATGTCAGACTCACTGATTTTCTTTTGCTGTGAGCTGTGTTCACGGCAGAGGGACTAACTAAATTTGGAGCTTTTGCTGCGGCTCATAGAAATACCAAAGGGAACCACACTGAGGCAGTGAACATGTTAACCAGACAGTGCTATGTCAGTGGACGATCGTCACCCAGCTCCATGATAATCAGAAGGGAGGCAGTCCTCCCATAATTCCTCTGTTTTTCTACCCTTTCCAGTCATTTTTCCCACCCACCCTCCATCCCCCCACCCCCTCCCCTCCGATCACTAATTTGTTTTCCAAACGTTGGCTCAGACCTGTTTACTCAGAAGGTTGAAAAAATAAAAATCTGGACACAAAGTTCTTGAGCAATGATTCCACTAGCGACATTAACCATGGGATTGTCTTGGCGGAGCCTTATGAATTATTTTTCAAACTTAGTGTACCAGGTCAGTGCTTCAACCAAAGAGTGGTGACTTTTGCTAGCTCTTTGTGCTCATAAACTGCATCTGGCTGTGTCTGCTGCTGTGACACCGCATTGCTATGTAGGAATATTATCACGGGGACAGGGGCCAGAATAGCTCAGTGGTAGAGTGACGGACTCGTAATCTTGGGGGTTGCGGGTTCGAATCTCTGATGGGCCGTTTCGGTACAAGGGGATTTTTCCCCTCGGAGTTAACATTGCTTTCTGACTCCATTTCCCATACAGTCCTTCGAATGAGACTATAAATTGAGATTCCATGTGTGAACACACGCATAACATCTTGCACATACGTCAAATCCCATCACTAACTTTCGGAAGAGAAGGTCAGTTTGGCCGTTGGTATGGATGACATGTTACAGATAGCATGCACCTTCCCCAAAGTTGGAGTATGTTTGCCTTAATGGTGG
Organism: Conus betulinus; assembly: GCA_016801955.1. Lineage (NCBI taxonomy): Eukaryota > Metazoa > Mollusca > Gastropoda > Neogastropoda > Conidae > Conus > Conus betulinus. Next base: position 10,863 of record JADBJO010022867.1, read on the forward strand.
GGGAAAAAAAAATGGTCAACACAGAAAACTCCACTTCCTTGGTTGGGTAGATGCGATTAATCCTTGCCTTTCTATACAGGGGGTGTCCGCAGGAGTAAAAGCCTGCGTACGCAGAAGAAGAAGAATCACAGGGACTGCAGACCTTGAAATCTAAAAAAAAAGATGCCAAGAGGGCATGACCTTGTGCCAAAGTATGCTGTTGTGAGAGGTATGAAAAAAACTGCCCTGGAAGAACAAAAAGTTTTTACCGCAGCTACTGCAGGATCAGCAGTGTCAGCATCGGCTGTGTGACAGCAGGGGAAGACGCATGCACCTTCCCCCACTCCCCATTTTGCTGGAGTTTTACACCGTCTTTGTAGTAAACGCTCTCACTTTGTGGAGAAGTACACAAATGAGAGCTTTAGGGAGTACAGGTCTCTGTTTTCGACTGTGCTTGTTGTTCTTCTTGTGTCAGTTCTCGTGCCCAACAACCTACAGATCAACAGAGGAAAGGGTGATCATGGAAGACATTGTGGGTGGATTCACCTAGCTTTGCTCTTGTTTCCAGGAACTGTTGAAGCTGTGCAGTGTTTTGAGACACAACGTGAACTACCCCGGGTGAGAGAAGCGGTCCACACCATTATTCAGGACGTCCAGAAGGTAACTGAAGGTGCAGCTGGGTCCTGTTGGAAGATGAGGGAAGGGACACAATTTTTTAAGACTGATGCCATGCTACAATATCTCTGAAATGTTTGTTTTTTTTTTCTTTAATTTTTTGTTTTGTTTTGTTTTGCTCTTTGATCTTCTGGTACACATCAGAGCCATTATCCCCACGCCACTCATTCTGCCCCCCCCCCCCCCCCCCCCCATCTTCAGCCACACCCAGGTTTGTCCTGCTGCAGCTCTAGCACCAGCAGAGAGCAGGCTGTGCCAAGTCGTCACGAGCCTACCCATCAGAGGAGACGAGGGCTTAGACGTGATGAGGGAATTGAACCTGAGGTCACCTTGATTGCAGAAGAACATTTTTCTGTTTGTTACATGCTGGTTGATGAGGATGAGGAGGATGCTGTTTGAGTTCCTCTCCACTCTGAGACCGCATGACGGGAAGGTACTCTGCGCTTACTTTCATAAGATACCCTAGGGTCAACAAGGTCTGAGAGATACAGACACCTGCCGGTCTGCAGTCTGAGTCCCTCAGTGAACTGCAGTCTGAGTCCCTCCCTCAATGAACTGCAGTTTGAGTCCCTCCCTCAATGAACTGCAGTCTGAGTCCCCCCTGAATGAACTGCAGGCTGAGCCCCCCCCCAGTGAACTGCAGTTTGAGTCCCTCCCTCAATGAACTGCACTTTGAATCCCTCCCTCAGTGAACTGCAGTCTGAGTCCCCCCTCAATGAACTGCAGTCAGAGTGCCTCCCCCAGTCAACTGCAGTTTGAATCTCTCCCTCAATGAACTGCAGGCTGAGCCCCCCCCCCCCCCACCCCCCCACCTTGGACTGCAGTTTGAGTCCTTTACTTAATGAACTGCAGTTTGAGTCCCTCCCTTAGTCGACTGCAGTTTGAGTCCCTCCCTCAATGAACTGCAGTTTCGGCGTTGTTGAAATTAATTTGACCTTGTTCTGTTGCCTGAAAAATTTTACAAACAAAGGCTTTCCCAGTGCCAGGGAAATCTAATGATTTGGGGGTAATAATTAACAAAAAAATTCTAGCTCAGAAACTACAAAAGATATAAAAATGAAATATATATGATTTTTGAAGGAAATTGAATGGAGATTTTGAATCTGGGCTTCTTTTGTTTTGATTTTGATCAAAAAAAAATATTTAGGCATTTAGATTTGGATAGATTTTTTTGCACGATCAAAAACATATGTATTTACCACTACAGCTTCACATCCAAAAAAAGAACACAGAGCAAAAAAGTTGAAAATAAAGTTGATATTGTCACACTACACCTGTAAATGAAAGTAGAACAGTCTAGAAGTCTATCAAGACGCTCACACCTCATGCAGACAGGTCAGTCCACGACCACGCCCCCCTCCCCCCACCACGCCCCCTTGCTGGACTTCAACCCTCTCTTTCACTCCTCCTCTTCCCCTACCGTTCCTGCTGCCCGTGTCACGCTGCGAGCAGGCCGCGCTCCCCTCTCGCGCTGACTAACACGTCGCTGGCCACTCGCACACAGTGCAGAGTACACACTAGGCTGGCTCGTTCGACGCTGGTAACCAGGTCAGCTGAACACACTCTTGCGATCGCACAGCACGACTCAATAACTGACGAATATGGTCGGCAATTCCATCACTATCATCATCTCGCCTTCATGCTCGAGTGAGTCGTTGAATAAAAGATTATTATCTTTGTCAAAAAAGATTAGCAGAGCTTGCTCAGCTGTGTAAGTACGCTGATTTGGTCGCTACACTCGTCGAAGGTTGCGCCGCCATCTTTGCAAGCGAGAGACAAAGCGCTGGCTGGTCATCCAGTCAGTGATGAGGAAAAATGGTCTTTCCCCTCACATGTGGTCATTTGCATATCATTTTAATGCTGCAGACATATAAGGCTTACTACGCACACTCTATTTCAGTCCTTTGATAGGAATAGTAACGAATGAAAATTCAAGAAAAATGCATGACGTCAGTGGACGGCCCATAGGCACTGGAAGTACATTTTTACTGCGGCGTCAGCTGACGGCTTAATTATGAGTGTGTGTGTGTATATGTGTGTATATATGTATGGGTGAGTATGTTTGTGTGTGTGTGTGTGTGTGTGTGTGTGTGTGTGTGTGCATGCATGCATGGGTGTATGTGTTTGAATGTATGTGTGTGTGTGTGTGTGTGCGCGCGCACGCGCATGCGTGCATGCTTACACATTCTTATGTGTAGTTTGTCTGTGTGTTTGTGCACATGTGTCTGTTTGCATCTACTGCTATGTGATGTGTATAGTGTGCGTATGAGGAATGGGGCTATTGGGGGAGATGGGAATGAGAGTGGAAAATCTGCATGGGGAAGAAAGAGGTGGGGCAGTGGGACCGAGGGATGGTACTACGCAAATTTACATTCACAAGAAATGAATATTTTTCGGTACCATACAACAGGTTTTGTTTTTTGTTTTCTTTTTTTTTTTTTATTCAAAATGCATGTTGACACTTGGTTTTTTGAAAACAACCCTCCCCCCCCCCCCCGGGAATGATTTTTTTTTTTTCGTATCTTACAACAGGTTTTGTTTTGTTTGTTTGTTTGTTTTCTGTTTTTTTTTTTTTTTTTTTTCAAAATGCACATTGACACTTCAGAAAACAACCCCCCCTGCTTCCCTTCTCTCTTCTGACTCCCCCTCCCCGCCCCTTTCCCTTCTGCCCTTTAGCCCACCCTTCCCCCTCCAGCCTCCTCCCTTACCTCCTCCTCCCTCTTCAAATCAAACAAAAAACAAACAAACTCCCTCCCCCCACCATCCCCTCTTTCCCTGACCGTGATTATTTGTGTCTGCAGAGAAAACATTTCTGTGCATCATCTTTTTGTTGAATGTTCAGTGTTGACCTCGCTCTGTCAGGAGGAAGGTACTGAGATGAATAACTTTGGTAACGTCAATACTGTCTTATAAGGTCCATATGTTGTTGAAATTGCTATGGTTGTTTTGGGCAGTCACAGGTTGCAAAATGTTTATACAGATCAACATTTTTTTTTTTTTTGTGTACCACTGGGCATTTCACTTCAATGTATAAATGCATATATCAGATGGGAGTTTGAAAGTACTAACGTGGATGATAAGTTGAGTGTGGAGGTTTAGTTTGTTGCTTTGTTGTTTGCTTGTTTGTTTGTTTGTTTGTTTTTTTAAGTGTCTAACATCATCTGACAATGAAAAGATATTGATTAAACCACTGTGTTTGTTTTGTTTTTTAAGTGTCTAACATCATCTGACAATGAAAAGATATTAATTAAACCACTGAACTGGGCTTGTGTAGAAAGAAAACTAGTGGAGATCGTGGCAGCAGAGAGTCCTCAGAAGAGAACGCCCCCTTCAAGCAAGTGTGTTTCGGCCCTTAGCTCCTGACACTCTAGGGGGGGTTGGGCACACCCGGTTTCATGACTCCGGATGTCCCTCTGTTGCCCCCCCCCCCCCCCCTTTTTTTTTATATTTTCCCCATCTCGGGACGAGCCATGGCTGGGATTCAAACCCATGCCCTTTCTGGACATACTCATTTTCCACTTAATGATTCGCGCACTAACCACTGAGCCACAGGGGACACCTGAACTGTACTGATCCCCTGACCCTCCCGTCCTGTTCCTTGTCCTCCCCCTCTCTCCCCCCCCACCCCCACCCCCACATACCCCCCCACCCCCCCACTTTTCATCCTGCCCCCTCCCCACCCTCCATCCCCAGTCCTTCCCTTTCTTTTTTTTTTCACTCTTCAAAAGAAAAACTTCTCACCCCTAAAAACAGGCCGTCTGTGTGTCCAGCCAGAGTCGGGCTTCGTGGCGCCTGCGTCCTTTCCCATAGTACTGCTTGGGACGTGGTTCGAATCCTGCAAGGGCCCAAGATGTCTCCCCTGGGTGCTGTCCTGTCCCGCCCTGTCTGACTGTCAGTGCTGTTGAAAGAGGCCAACAAGGAGCTGAAAAAGAGTGAGTGAAATGGTGGAGAGAGAAGAAGGGGGGGGGTGGAAGTGAGGAGGGGAAAGTGAGGAGAAAGAGAGGGAGGGAGGAAGAGAGAGAGAGAGGAAGAGAGGAGAGAGAAGTAGGGAGGGAGGAAAGAGGTGGAAGGGAGAGAGAGAGAGAGAGAAAGGAGAAGAAGAAAGAGAGGAGAGAGAGAGAGAAGTTGGGAGAGAGAGAGAGAGAGGTGGAGGAGAGAGATTGGGGAAAAACAGGGGAGAGAGAAAGAGAAGGAAGACGGAGAGAGAGAGAGAGAGATGGAGAACTCCAACTCAAACTTGAATATATTCTGCAAAAGTCCACAGTGCCATTAGAGTGGGTGTGTACAAGAAATCATATTGACTAACAAAGTTAAAGACAGTTTGTTAATATATATAAACATTCATGACAGAAAAAAAAAAAAAAAAGCTCGCCTTGAATGCTTGATACAAAAAGATAAAGTTTCCGTACGATATTGCTGTTATTGGACAACATCCATAAACAGAAATGGAAAGTATTAAGATTTTTGTAATACTAAGGGGCATTATAGGATTGGGCCTTTTTTTTTCATGTCATATACTCTTAACTTTTTTCGCAGCATGTCGTGAGAATGATTGCGGCTCCTGACTTGCTGCTCAGAGACCTTGGGTGAAAATACTTGCGGCAAGCGATCTGTCACTCAGGATACATCACGAGAATGACAGCGACGGTCTTCTAGAAATAAACATGACTGAATTTCCCGGAGAATTTTTAACCAGTTGTGTCAGCGTACAGAGTCATATCATACCAGTTAGCAAGCTACTAACTGTCGATTCATTGGTTAATTTGAAGAGAAAGCAACCAACCCATTGGTGTCTTCGAGCACTGAATCAGTCCTCCTGTTTGAAGTATGTCATTTTCGATTCCGTTAAACAACAACAAAATAATCATTTTGACTTTTAGAACATCTATCATCAGGAAGATGAAAGATAGCTCTATTTCACTGTACAAAAATAATGTCATTGTCAGATTTAGGCGTTTAAGGAAAATCAGTTGAAAATGATCAAAATCAGGTTTCCTGAGGGAATTATAGTGCTGTGACTACAGTGGTAACTGGGCACAGAGATCAGAGTGAGGGTCTGTATTGATAGTGTTAAAGCAAGTTAGAGGCGGGAGAATCGAAAGACGGGGAGAGAAAATACGATATAGAGAACGGTAGTGAGAGTAGGGGAGAGAAGCACACATATAAAATCCCTTCACTTGTGACACCGACATGGTTGCCCATGGCAAAATAATTGATAAGGATTGGCAGTTACTGTTCTTTTTGTGTTTTTTTCACAAATACCACTAGGCTCCCCAGTTCATGTGCAGTTGCTCTTTATTTCATGCTTTATGACTCGGAAATACCATTGACAATTTTTGGACTTTGAGGCTTTTCGCTCTTTATTACACATCTCTTTGTGTGTGTGTGTGTGTGTGTGTGTGTGGTGTGTGTGTGTGCATGCGTGTGTGTGTGTGTGTGTGTGTGTGTGTGTGTGTGTGTGTGTGTGTGTGCATGTGTGTGTGCGTGTGTGTATGTGCATGTGCCTGTGCTGGGTGTGTGTGTATGTGTGCGTGTGTTGTATGTGTGTGTGTGTGTGTGTGTGTGTGTGTGTGTGTGTGTGTGTGTGTGTGTGTGTGTGTGTGTGCGTGCGTGCGTGTGTGTGTTCGTGTGTGTACTCAACCTTCAAAGGTAGAGCCCACCCCATATAAGCATCTGAATCTGGAAACCTGTGTTGCATACATACATGATGTGATCATATATATACAAGTCACAGTGTTATGTTTTCTTCTGATTATGTTTTTGTCAACGGTATTTGTGTATCATTTTGATTTAAAAAGATAGAACCATGAATTCAAGAGGCAAAAAGATCAAGGAAAGAAGGAATAGAAAAATGAAAAAAAAAGGAAAGGGAAATGGAAAGAAGGAGAGAGAGAGAGAGAGTAATAACAGAAAGGAGAAAATGAAAACTAGGGGGGAAAAAACCCCATCACATCACATTTCACCACATTTTTTACTGCTAGGGGAAAAATACACCCACCCATCACATCATTTCACCTTATTTTTACAGCTGGGAAAAAAAAAAAACCACCACCCATCACATCTTTTCACCACGTTTTTACAGCCGGGGGGGGGGGGGGGGGGGGGGGGGGGGGGCATTCATCACATAATTTTACCAACATTTTTACAGCTGGGGGGTGGGGGGACACCCCATCACATCATTCACCACATTTTTACAATGGGGGGGGGGGGGGGGGGGGACAACCATCACATCATTCACTACATTTTTACAGCTGGGGGTGGGGAGGGGGGACACCCATCACATCATTTCACCACATTTTTTGCAGCTGGGGGGGGGGGGGGGATGGGGGGAGACACCTATTACATCATTTCACCACATTTTTACAGCAGGGGGGGGGTGAGGGGGGGGGTGGTCGGGGGGGGACACCCATCACAGCATTTCACTACATTTTTTTACAGCTGGGGGTGGGGAGGGGGAAACACCATCACATCCTTTCACCATGTTTTTACAGCCAGCGGGAAAAAGGAGGAAAGCGTCCGGCCGTCAGGCAACTAAAGGCCCAACTGAGGAGGAGGAAGACGGAGCCGAACGGCCCCTGGCACGCCAGCTGTTCCTGGCCAAGAAAAAAGTGGTGTTCCTGCTCAGCTGGGCTCAGCGCTTTGGGATGTGCCTGTCCCCTCTGTGCGCAGAAACTGACTCTGGAACTGGGTAAGGTCTGGGGTGCCGTCAGTGCTTGTGTGTGGAGGGAGAGCTGTAGACTCGATTGGCTTTCGGTGGATCTTGAACGAAGCTGCGTCTGTGGACTGTGTATGTGTTAGTGTACAGATGTGTATTTTTTTTTTAAAAAGACATTGTATAAGTTCCAGCAGACGATAGGGTTCAAACAGGTTTACAGGACAACAATCTGTACGAATCGTCTGGCAGAATTAATGCCACGTCTTTTTAAAATCTGCTTCACTTTTCGCCCTCAGTCATCTCGTTTTGAAATGTACAGATGTGTGTCGAAAGGTATACATGTGTAGCGTATTCCTCTCTACAACATTCTGTTGTGCACCAGTTGCAGTGACACTGGTTGGGGGGGGTCTTGGTTGGCCAAGTCGGTTAAAATGTCATACCTTTTGGTCTAGAATCCAGGGTTTGAGTACCACTCATGACAGCCACATTCCCACCTGTTTGCCCGCATGGTTTTGCCACATTTTGTTCACATGTTTGGCAAAAATGTGATGAACATGACGCTCTGAATAAAATAAAAAAAAAAAAAAGAAGTCTGACAAAATAATCTGAAGATGAAGTTCTTGAGCAGTAATACTCATGTTCATGAGCTGAGACCGAAGAGCAACAACTCTTGCAAACACATGGCGCGCCTGAAATCGTGTCTGGCTCTGTGTTTGTGTCTTCTATGGCATCTGACAGGTTGGAACGGTAGCGAGTACAACAAAAGTCCTGAAATATTTTTTTTTAAAAAAGGGGTGAGAGGACGGGAATGTGTGCCTCCTAAGCATGCTGATGAATTAGGTTTGGATTTGTATGGTAGGTACTGGAAGATCAGGTATCTCTGTATCAGATATCTCTGTATCAGGTATCTCTGTATCAGGTATCTCTGTTCTCTGTGTCGGGTATCTCTGTATCAGGTATCTCTGTATCAGGTATCTCTGTTCTCTGTAACAGGTATCTCTGCATCAGATATCTCTGTAACAGGTATCTCTGCATCAGGTATCTCTGTATCAGGTATCTCTGTTCTCTGTAACAGGTATCTGTATCAGGTATCTCTGTATCAGGTATCTCTGTTCTCTGTAACAGGTATCTCTGTATCAGGTATCTCTGTTCTCTGTAACAGGTATCTCTGTATCAGGTATCTCTGTTCTCTGTAACAGGCATCTCTGTATCAGGTATCTCTAGAGGTATCAGGTATCTCTGTTCTCTGTAACAGGTATCTGTGTCAGGTATTTCTGTATCAGGAATCTCTGTTTCTCTGAAACAGGTATCTCTGTATCAGGTATCTCTGTTCTCTGTAACAGGTATCTCTGTATCAGATATCTCTGTTCTCTGTAACACGTATCTCTGTATCAGGTATCTATGTATCAGTTTTCTCTGCATCAGGTATCTCTGTTCTCTGTAACAGGTATCTCTGCATCAGTTATCTCTGTTCTCTGTAACAGGTATCTCTGTATACAGGTATCTATGTATCAGTTTTCTCTGCATCAGGTATCTCTGTTCTCTGTAAACAGGTATCTCTGCATCAGTTATCTCTGTTCTCTGTAACAGGTATCTCTGTATCAGGTATCTATGTATCAGGTATCTCTGGATCAGGTATCTCTGTTCTCTGTAACAGGTATCTCTGCATCAGTTATCTCTGTTCTCTGTATCAGGTATCTCGTATCAGGTATCTATGTATCAGGTATATCTGTATCAGGTATCCCCGTATCCTCTGCAGTGTGATGGCAGCTGAAAATCAAATCTCCTACCTCAACATCCTTCCCCCTGCCCCAGCTTTTACCTTTTTTTTTTTTTTTTTTTTTTTGCCAAAGTACGCTCATGAATGAGCTTTGATAGTAAGTTGTATCGAGAGAAACAATTTTTACGGTAGGCTCTGAAAGATCATGTATCCTCTACCCCCTACCCCCTGCCGTGTGTTTTGGTAGATGACACCCCCCCCCCCCCCCCTCCCAGCCTTAACACCCCCTAACCCATCTGCACTTTTACAAAAATTTGGAAGGTGGGGAACACATGCTTTGTAAAAAAAAAACAAAAAAAAAAAAAAACAGCGCTCATTTTAGTTGAAAAGTACATGAATAGCAGTTTCAGGGTAAACTGGGTTTGGATTTGTGTCAGAGTGTGTCATTGTTTTTAAACCAGTTTTCAAACATTTTTTCCAGGGGGAGGATAAGGGAGGGCAGAGGGGAAGAGGGAGTTGAGAGGTGGGGGTAGGGTTTGGGAACATGCTTGCCAGACCCCTCATAATTCCGTAATTGCTGTTCCTCAGCAGCAGCCCTGGCTGTCTTTGTAGGCATCTGTTCTCAAACAGCTGTCGGTCACCTTCCAGCTCAATGCGTCTGCCTACAGACAGATGGCCATCACCAGTGTGACTGGTAGAAACGGCTGGGGATGAATTTCATTTGGCTGTAGAATGTCCTTGAAATGATGTCATTCAAATTAAATTGATTCGGAGGAAATAATGACACGTATTCCATCAGTGCTCAGTAATTTAGATTTTTTTTGTTTTTTTCATTAAATTTAAAATTCAATCTTTTGTTAGGATTTGTCAGTTTGGATTTGTCCGGAGTGATCTTTTCACTTACTTTATGCATATTTTCCATTAGACTCCAAGAGAGTTTTTTTTTTTTTTTTTTTTTTTTTTTTTTTTTTTTTTTTTTAACCCCTTCACTGCTATCATATTTTGCTAAGTCCCATGCTGGATGAAACAGAAAGAGGTGTTGAATCATGATGAACAGCGTTCGTCAACTGAGCATTGCAGACAACACTTTTTATGACGAACACCATTCGTCAACAGTGCAATGAAGAGGTTAATGTAAAGTTTCGTCTAATTCATTTATTTTTTTAAAAAAATCCTCTTGTTGTAAGTGCAACAACAAAAATGATGATAGTAGGGGGAAAAAAAAAGGGTAGCCGAAGTGCGTGGTGGATATTGTTCCTGGTGCAAGGCGTGTGACAGTTTGACAAGCGTGTCTCTGTTTATTTTCCAGAGTGCATCTGGAAAGGGCGAGGTGGCCGACACCCAATCCTTGCAATCGGAAGTGGAGAAGAGTCTTCAGTCTGGACACCTCCAAACCCCCCTACAGCCGCTGCATGTTGGAGCCAAAATCCAAGAACTGAAACTGAAATGAAAGAGAGAGACAACAGCAGAGAGAGAGAGAGAGAGAGAGGGGGGGGGGAGGACGTGTGGAGAGAGGGAGGAGGGAGAGAGAGGGGGAGAGAGAGAGAGAGAGAGAAAGGAGAGAGAGGAGACACGGAGAGAGAGAGGCGGAGAGAGAGAGAATCCAAGGACATCTGAAATGAGAGAGAGAGAGAGAGAGAGAATAAAGATCAAAGAACTTCAAACTGGGTCCCATGTCACATACAGTTGTGTCAGAGAGGGAGAGAGGAGAAGAGAGAACAACAGCAAAACTGCACAGACAAAGCTATGAAAATTTCAGTCACCATACAATCCCTACCCAAACACAAAACAAAAATCCAGAAACTCAATAGAACTATCGTTGACGAGGGAGAAGAGAGAGAGAAAGGGAAACTTCAACCTTGACAGAAACCTCTGCAAGCTGAAAGCTGAACTGAAGGAAAGAAGGTGGGAGGAAGTAAACAAGACAGTTGGAATGAGGGACTAAAATTTCCTTTAGGTGAGAAGAAGGAGAGTTGTGTAATTCTTGAGGTTGTGAGGGTATAGAGAGAGAGTACTGTAATTCTTGAGTTTGTGGGGGTATAGTGATTACTGTAATTCTTGAGTATGTGAGAGAGAGAGAGAAAAAGAGAGAGTTATGTAATTCTCGATACATGAGAGCTTTGTTCAATAGTATGAATGTAATGAAGATATGTATCTGTAGTGTTGTGTTGTGGTGTGCGTGCGCACGTGCGTGGTAGGTGTGTGTGTGTGTGTGTATGTGTGTGCATATGTGTGTGTGTGTGTGAGTGTGTGTGTGTGTGTTTAAATGTACATGTGAGTATCAGTGAATGGTTACCTCAGATCTTCCGATCTGTCTGTTTTTGGTGGAGTATTTATCACACTAATTGTTCTTCAGTCAGCTAGCCCTTAAATTTTCGACTAGAGACAAACTTACACACAAAAAAAGTTTTTAAAAAAAAAAAAAAAAAGAGAGAGACAGAGGTGAAGTTCCACACACAGTTCTGCACTGCTGCTGAAACCATATAGCCAGTTATGAATGTTGAACAATGAGAGCCATGGCTCTCTCTTCCCATTGCTTTCATCTGCCATTTGTCTTTGTCTGCTTGTATATAGGTTACTTTCAGGGTTGAAATGCGTTAGTTTCTGTCTTGTCAATGGTCATTTTGCTCATACCACCAGTTCAGCAGTGTTGTGGAGCAACTTTCATCCTTCTGATTTCATTGAATGACAACACAGCTGAGCTGAGCTGATTTTGAGAGAGATCAGCCACTATGACGCTGACAGTTTTGTAGAGATGGGCTATCTGAGGCATTTTTTCAACTGGATATTTCTTAGCTTTATTTTCCACTTGACCATATAAGTATCTGATATCACCAGAAAAAGCAAATCCCTTTTTTTGTAATTACGTCATTTTGCTCACTGCTTGGTATTTTGTTTTGTTGGGGGTTTTTTGGGGGGGGTTTCTGCTAAAAGTGCTTCTGAACTAAATCGATGGATCGTACAAGATGCCAAATGACGGAAAAAGAAAGGTGGCAGAGTGGTTAAGAGGTTCGCCTGCCAGTCCAGTCCAGTGTGTGAGAAGTGCGTGGGTTCGAGCCTTGCCTTTCTTGCCCTTTCTTTCCCAGTTTGAATGACAAATCGAACTGAAGGTCAAGTCCATCGGATGGGGACTATAAGCGAGTCGGACCCGTGTGCCTTCCTGCCCCCTGCACACGTTTAAAGAACCCACGGCAGTTTGAAATCGAAAAGAGCAGGGGGGGGTTCCCCGCTGCCTGGCAAAATTGATGTAAAGTACAGATAGCCGCCCTGGTATTTCTTACCAAGCCACAAAAATTGTCACTTACTGTTATCGTGTGCCATCGTGTACCAGTGGAAATGGAGGACATGTATTAAAACATCGTATGCATCCTATGTGAGAAACTGGAGGGAGGAATAAATGAGACTAGTATTTGAACGGTACAGGTAAAACGACTGAATGAGCGCCAGTAGGTTGCCTTTTGGCCAGCTCTACCTGGGTAGGCAGCCCATTGAGTGAGTGAGTGAGGTAGTGTGCTATTGTAAAGCGCTTAGAGCTTGGTCTGTGACCGAGGATAGGCGCTATATAAACACCAATGTAATAAGAATAAATAATAATAACTGATCAGCCACACACATGGAATGCAGATATGGGTACCCTGTTGTCTGCAGGGTTCAGCATGCTGTAGTACAGACCTGTTTGTGTTTTCATAACCAAGTGAAGGCCAGAATAGCTCGGTGGTAGAGCGCCGGACTCGTAATCTTGGTGATCCTGGGGTTGTCGGTTTGAATCTCTCGCCTACGCAGTTAATATTGGTTCTGACTCCATTTTCTAAACGGTCCTTTGAATGAGACTATAAACCGAGGTTTCTGTGTGTGGATGCATGCATAACATCTTGCACTCACTTAAAATCCCATCACCAACTTTCGGAAGAGAGGTCCGGTTTGGCCGTTGTATGGGTGACACGTTACACATAGCATGCACCTTCCAGAAGTTGGAGTATGGCTGCCTTAATGGCAGGATAAAAAAAAAAAAACGGTCATACACAGAAAACTCCACTCCCTTTGTTGGGTAGATGGGATTAATCCTTGCCTGTCTATACAGGGAGTGTCTGCAGGAGTATCAGCTGGCGTATGCAGGAAAAAAAAAAAAAAAAAAAAAAAAAGCAAAGTGAACGGCTGGCTGGTCATGAGCCAGACCGTCGTGTTCCTCAACTGGAGTTCCTGGGATGTGTGAACTGGAGTCATGTTAGTCTGAGACTGAAAAAAAAATCATCAAGTAAAAGTTATGATCAGAGTACACTGAGAACGGAATACTGTCAGGCCTTCAGGTAAAGATCTACCAAAGAAATATACCCTCCTTTCAAAGTGTGTTGTCTTCTTGTACTTTATCATGCCAAAGAAATATAGAGCCAACCACACAAAGAAACATGCAAATTAGAGCACAAAGTGAATTTTTGAGAAATGTCTACTTGGACATCTTAACCAACAGAACACACACACGCGCGCAAAACACACATACACACACACACACACACTTGCGCGCACAAAGGCACGTGCACACATATATGCGCATGCACACACACGCGCACACACACGCACACAACACACACATGCACACGCATGTGCACACACACACACACACACACACACACACACACACACGCACACACGTGTGTGTGCGTGCATACACACGCACGCACGCACGCATACCCACAAATCCATTCCACAAAACATTATCCTTGGATCTCGGCCAGAAGAATGGAAACATGACAATAATTTTTCCCCTGTGATCAAGCAGTTACGTACACGCAATTCCAATCTAATGTTATTGTGATACCCGTTCCTCTCTAACACATATACTGACAGGGCATAAGGAATAAAAAACAGAAAAAAAAAAAAAAAAAAAAAAAAAAAAAAAACGTCCACAGCAAACCAATACTCATGCGGACAGAGGCACACAAAAAAAAAAAACATAGCCAGATGTCGATTTCAAAATGGGGGTGACAGCAAGCCAAAAACTGAAACGTAAACGCATAACTAAAGTTGATCAACTACCAGTCAAAGAACCAAACAGACACAATGCGTTTCGACCTGCTGGGTCTCTTTTTCAGGCAGGAGCGACACAAGCAACATTGAAAACAATGGAAACAAAAAAGAATGAAACCGTCACTTGTCTCGTCACACTGTGGGTGCACACTGTGAGGTGGATGAAGAACTAAGACTACAGAGTGGAACTGAGGAGAAGAGGGAAGAGTTCGGAGGGCTTAGGGTAGAAGATATAGGATTAAAAATGATGATAATAGATATTCTTTTCACTTAAAACGAAAAGGAAAATGATCGTAATAATGGTAATATTATATTGATAAACAACAACAATGATATATAATAGTAATAACAACTACGACAACAACAAATAATAGTAATAATAATAATAACAAGAATAATCATATATTAGTAATAATAATGATAATTTTGATGATAATGATAACAATAATTATTAATAATGATAAAATATATAATAATAATAATAATAATATAATAATAATAATAAATATAATAATAATAATGATGATGATGATAATAATAATAACAATAATAACGAGAAGAAGAAGAAGAAGAACAGCAACAAAAGCATCAATGGTAACAACAATGTAAGAAGAAGAAAAAGAAGAGAACAAGAAGAGGAAGAAGAACGAGTAGATAAAGAAAAGTTATGATGCAAATACTATGAATACTACTTCTACTGATAGAGAACATGGGGAAAGATAGTAAGATCAAATCGAAAGAAATCGATAAACAGTTTACAGTAATGCCACTAGGCCTAGTACTAATGGTGATGATGATGATTTGAACAATAAGTATAATGATAATAATTCTAATGACAATAAAGATGGGAAATAATGATTTAGCTGAATGACTAAGAAATATCCAAACGCATAACAATTCAGAAAATACTAAAGGAATAAAGGGCATCATGAAATATGCAATGTGAAAACAACACCAACAAGAACAATTGACAATGATGACAACAATGATAACAACATCAATAATAATGATAATAAAAAATTATCATCATTATTATCATCATCATGATAGTAATAATAATAACAAATGATAATAATAATAATAATAATAATAATAATAATGATAATAATAAAAAGAATGATTTAGTTGTTAACTACTACTACTACTACTACTACTACTACTACTACTACTACTACTACTACTGGGGTAGTGTCAATTATTTCATTAAATAATTATCATTGTTGTTGCCATCATTTTAACTGTCATACCTCATGATTTTGTTCGTTAGTATCTTCTAAATTGTTAAGCGTTAGTATATTTCTTAGATTTTAGAATAGTTTATTTCCTGTCTTGCTTATAACTATTAATATAATCATCTTGTGTTGTTGTTGTTGTTGTTATCGTAATAATCATTATTGCCATTAATGATATTTATTATAACTTTTTATAGATTTCTTCTATAGTATACAAGTGGAACAGAAGGAACGATCCTATATGTAGACAAAAAGATATAGATATAAACTGTCCTATATATAAAACAGAGACATAGAGGAAACATCCCTATATGTTGACAAAAGGCATAGAGGAAACATCCCTGTATGTTGACAAAAGGCAAACAGGAAACATCCCTATATATGGACAAAAAGGCAAAGAGTAAACATCCCTATATGTTGACAAAAGCAAACAGGAAACATCCCTATATGTTGACAAAGGCAAAGAGGAAACCAACCCTGTATGTTGACAAAGGGCAAGCGGAAACATCCCTGCATGTTGACAAAAGGCAAAGAGGAAACATCCCTGTATGTTGACAACCAAAAACGTAAAGAGGGAAACATCCCTGTAATGTTGACAAAGGGCAAAGCGGAAACAATCCCTGCATGTTGACAAAAGGCCAAGAGGAAACATCCCTGTATGTTGACAAAACGTAAAGAGGAAACATCCCTGTATGTTGACAAAGGCAAAGAGGAAACATCCCTGCATGTTGACAAAAGGCAAAGAGAAACCCTCCCTGTATGTTGAACAAAACGTAAAAGAGGAAGAGGAAACATCCCTGTATGTTGACAAAGGGCAAAGCGGAAACATCCCTGCATGTTGACAAAAGGCAAAGAGGCAACATCCCTGTATGTTGGACAAAAGGCAAAGAGGGAAACATCCCTATATTTTTGACAAAAGCAAACAATTCCAGGCAAAGAGGAAACATCATCCCTGTATGTTGACAAAAGGCAAAACAGAGGGAAACATCCCTGTATGTTGAGGGAAATCTTGCCAAAAAGGAGGAAACATCCTGTATGTTGACAAAAGGCAAAGGCATGACAAGAGGCAAAGAGTAAACATCCCTATATGTTGACAAAAGGCAAAGAGGAAACATCCAATGTTCTCTAATGTGGACACAAGGTATAGAGAAAAATCCCTGCATGTAGACAA
>JADBJO010022868.1:0-5000 GCA_016801955.1 Conus betulinus
CCGCCCCCCCCACCCCCACCCCCCCCACAACCACACCCCCCCCCCCCCCAATGACATCCTCTAATCTACGCTTCCTCTGCTCAACTGCCACGAATTCTTGCGAAGCCGAAGCGGGGATTCTTGAGGGTGCGCCGTCTCGGTCCAGAGACCGGGTTCTCGGGCCAGTGAAGATCCGGTAGACGATGTTGGGCGTGGAGGTAGTCGAGGGCGCAGACGATCGCGACTGAGCAGAAGAAGTGCATCCGTGCGTAGTGAAACGAGGCCCCATGGAGCGAAGATAGGAGAAGAGCTCTCTCAGGCACGTACTCCATCAGCATTTAGAGGAAGGTCTTCTGATCACTTCCTGAGAACCACACAACGTGCGGTGGTAGAGAGAGAGGAAAATGCCCACGCCCGTGAGTGAGATGATTTTAGCGCGCCCCGCTAGTGTTTGTAGTCTCTTTTTGTACCAGGCACAGGAAATGCGCCCGGCCAGATCAGTACAGACAAATCAGATATGACAGACAGGACAGACGCACACACCCGCATGTACAACACATACACAACCGCATCAGCACCCCCCCATAAAAACACACACACACACAACCAACGAGAGCCGCGCTCGCGCCACGACTACACATTATAGGGCGCGTACGGTATCACTACGCATGCTGGCCCACAATCACGTAAAAGCATGACCATAAATAAACACAAACAACGAGCAGATGAACACGTCCGCATGCACTACCTCCTTCTTCGTAAAGGAAGTGGGCCTCCATAGCGTCTGCTCATTTGGCCTCAAAGCATATGGTATGTCACACACACCACACACAGACGGCACAACACGCAGCACAAGCGACACACACCTCACCACATGCCAACAATACACACACAACTAACACAAAACGAGTGAGGCGCACATGGCGAGCAAGCAACACAATACCACACACATATGAAGCGAGCCAGCGATTTGCACGTCACGCACCAAGTGTAGGGCACACAAATCACCGATAAAAGTCACGGCACATTCAGTAACACGAAAAGACAAGAGAGCACGAAGAACCGAGGCATGCATGCATCATGCTTGCTTCGTAAAAAAAAAAAAAATGGGGACCCCAAGGTTTGCTTTGGCAAGTGAAAAGAGATGGGTATTGGTCAACACCAACATACGGACGAGGGAACACAACCACACCACACCCACCACACAACACCCACACCCCACTCCCAACCAACCCACTCACCTCGCCCCACACCGCACCCACATCGCGCGACCCCGCACCCCCGCCCGCACCGACCTAAACGACCTTACCCCCGTTTGCGTCTGAAGTCGAGACCCGTGCCCCAAATGCAGACGAGGGACCACGACACACCGCGTGACACACAGCATAGCGTAAGCCCCCCCCCTACCCACAATCCCCCATTCATTCCCTCCATAAACCCTCCGAGACTCATTCCACCCAACTCTCATGAACGACACTCCGGACACACGCCAGCAGTGCCGACCGACCTCCAGCCCGCGGCCGCGTCTAGACAGCACTGCCACGGACTCACGGGCCCTGGCTGACAGGCAGTCCGTTGGGGTTCGCGCATCCCCCCACTCAGAACCCCGTCATGTGGGTTTTTCCTGGTGACCCGCGACCGGCTCGATTACCCCGTTAGTTGACGTTGTGCGGATCCAGTTGGGAAAGACCTGGGAAACGACCCCAGTCGAGTCCACGACACACTAAGTACAATGACGTCAGACGTTTCTGCCCAGAAGTCTACTGACACTGGCAAACCTTCATTTTGCACCCTCCACACCGAACCACCCACCCCACGGACCACCCGGTGATTTTCCTCGGTATCACTTACCCGCGCGGGTGCGCGGATATATTATGACCACCAGGCCACAGTCGAGAGGCGCAGAGTTACAGCCCTGTCGATGTAGAGGGTGGTAGTGCTTATTCTGCTCTCAGACCGAAATTGGACAAATCGGTTAGCCTATCCCCATACATCATTCCTAATGTCTACCCGATCAGCATAACAAAAAGTCTCAAACCTTTCGGGGCCCAGCATCGCCAATCGAGTTACTAACCCCGGTGCACATCAGTTTCGATGTCCTCTCCAGTCTGTGCGCCTTGGTTTGGTTCAGTCGCGCCAGGCAACGGTATTAGGCGAGTCCATTGGAGGTGCGTTTGGAGCGGACGGTAGGTGCGCCCCTCCGGGGGAGAGTCACTCACGCCGCTCGGACTCTAAGCCAGTATGTCGTCAGCAGTAGGAGGTTAGTAGGGGCCTCCCCTGTCCTGCCTCAGTATGTTAGATCAGGATCAAGCGCCATCGACACAACATGAATTGTCCGACTCGGCGGCAGTTGCAGGTCCTCCGGGGGTTTCGCCTCTATATCGAATGGGGTCGAAAGTTGACATGCTACCTGTGGACTTGGCCGGTTGCTCTGGGGCTGCGGCGGCGGGGCGACTGGGTGTGCTGTGGAGGGGGGTCGGAGGTAGAGCGGCCCCGTGGGGGTACCACGCCTCTGAGGTGGCGGCAGAAGTTGGCACGCAGCCCAAAAAAATAAAAAAAAAAAAAAAAAAAAAAAAAAATAAAAAATTACGCAGAAGTACAAGAGAACGTACAAACACACTATTTCATTCTCTTTCATCGCAGCGCGCCGCGTGCACACCCAACCCCCACACCACCGAAGGGAGTGAGGGAGAGGGAGGGGGTGGGGACCAACAGGGTGGGGGGTTTCGGGAGCATGTAGCGGAAAGGCTGATGCGCCATAAAAAACAGAGGAAAAGCACACGGAACATCGCGTTATACACAGCATCCATGCATGGACACAAACAAAAGCGCAAATGAAACATCCTCTAATTCTGGTCGGTTGATCACAACAAATCGGAATGACACACAGAACATGCACCAGGACATACATACGGAATACCGATGCAATTTGCATACAGAAAGAGGGGTACCATCTTATCAATTCACAAAACTGCACAACCCGAAGAAAAGTGGGTTGACCCAAGAGACAGCTACACACCACAGAGACACACACCGTACGCGGACTCCACGGTTGCCAACAGATGAGTGACATGAACCAGACAGTACGCCATATTCACAACATGCACAAGGGGGACAGGATAGATAACAACTTTCTCTCTCGGGACCCACATTGACCATAAAGGGTTGACACAGACGGACCGTCGAGATACAGCTTAACACAAGCCACACAAGAAATACGACATGCAGGGAGAACAACCTTTCTCAAATTCCGTTGCTTAACAGCACGGGTGACTTAGACGACGGTTAGAACAGACACGCATCCCCGCACTCATGCGAACTACTATAGATGCCAGGTCACACATTTTTTCTCAACTCCTCCCAGCATAAAACACCACTAACCCAAAGGGGGACACCGCAAGCTGCCACCAGCACACACACGACACACAGGAGACAGAAACGACACATTGTCATTTGACCCCCCCCTTCCTCGTGGGCTCCCTTCTCAACCCCCACCCCCATACACCCCATCTCCTTAACACCCAGACATGAGACACCTGGCCCCCACAGATCATGATGGCAAGACCTCCCCCCCCCCCCAGCTACGCTCTAATCCACTCACAGGATGACCGCTGACCCAGGGTGTCGAGATGGAGGCAAGCGAGTTGCCCTATTCGTTCAGGAGCGCTGCTCGATCGGCTTTTAAGCTTGATGACGTGCGTGATGCCGCCTGAATGAAGGCCAGGTACCTGCTTGGGGCGCCTCGGGTCAGTACTTCCACGCGCCCAACGTTACCGGTGCCTGGACACAAACCACCGGACGAAGGGTGGGGACTTATCTATTATGTCCTCTGCACCCTATATGGGATTGCAAGGCCCTCCCTACCCATTCCCATTGAGTTTCGTGCTTGTTACACTCTAATCCCACCCACCTCGGGCGAGGAGAGACAATCGAGACTGTTGACCCTTCCTCGTTTTTCACCATCACCTGGTCACACCTTGCCCCCCCCAACTTTTACG
Source organism: Conus betulinus (assembly GCA_016801955.1). NCBI lineage: Eukaryota > Metazoa > Mollusca > Gastropoda > Neogastropoda > Conidae > Conus > Conus betulinus. The sequence continues at coordinate 3,978 of JADBJO010022868.1, forward strand.
AATGGGTTACATCCTCCGCGCTGATCAGGTCACCCCTCTTGAATTGATCAGAAGATCACCAGCCGCCGCGTGTGCATGCACATCACACGGGTGTGAACTGACAACTGCTTGCACATGCAGGAAAAAAGGTGCATAGATTGCCAAACCCCACACGCGCCACGCCCCGCCCCCCTGCTGCAACAGAGCACATTGAACTGCAGGGAATATACCTGCAACTTTTGGGGTGTTACGATCGTGCATACGTTCCCATGTCTTTATCTGAACACAGGTCACAGCCAGTCTTGAGACTCGAGATGCGCTAGGGCCACCATGTATGCCGATGTGTACCCCTCTACGGCCCACTTTTGCACGCACCATGTGCATCGGACGGAGACTAGCGACCCTGTGTCAACCCGCTCCCTCCCCTCTCGCCCCTCCCCCATGACTCACCCTAGGGCGGGGCAATTGCGTGCCGCTTCAGGCGGATCCGTGGCGGCCGTGCGAGAAGAGCGCTATTCTTGGTCGTCTGACTCGCCCTCAGTCGCCCATTCACGTCATTCCAGACTCTGATGACTGGAACCGCTTTCATACCAGCCTCCCCAGGAACGCCTCTGCTGACGTTCTCGTCTTTAGAGCGAGGTCGTCCAGGCCCGACACCATTCAGCGCTCCACTCCAGGCCCAGTTAGAGACTTCGTGTTTGTGTACCCTGTCATGTGTAGCTCCGAGGGAGGGGACGGCCACTCCCGACACACTCAGGGGCCGGCACAGACTGCAAGCAGCCCGGCAATGTCACCGTCAGTGTCTTCGGGACCATCGGAAATACGTTGAGAGAGGCACAACTGCGCCTCAAGACAAACCAGCCGATCCGTCCGTCCTGTCCTGACACCAGCGCTCACCGTGCCCTGCTCGTTGTGTCTGCACTAGGGCCCAGCGTCACATAGCATGCGACCAGAGATCAGTGGGCAAGAGTATTGTTTACTGACGAGTCCCGCTTTGCCTAACATTTCATGATCGCAGGAACCGTGTCCTGGCGGCGGCAATGA
>JADBJO010022868.1:7500-27318 GCA_016801955.1 Conus betulinus
GTAACAGGCTGCACACCAAAAATTAATGCGCCAAGGCCTTGCTTAAGGAGTCGAGTATTATAGACAAGCACAATTACATTGTTTTTTTTACATTGTATTTATTGTGTTTGAAAGTTTATTTACATTTTTTTCTTCTTTTAAGCATTTCTTTATTGAACAGATGTGTGCATAAACAAATTACTGAACTGAAGCAACAACAACCAAATGTTTATGATGTGCTCAGTAACGGAAACCTTAACAACAATAAACACATTGGCGGATTGCATAATCAACATTGATACGTAAGAGAGAATGAAAAATGCTAAATATCATTAGGGGAAAATTTGTTGAAAATCTGAATTTAAATTAAAACGTTGAGGAGAAGAAGAAGAGAAACAAGAAGATGAACAAGCATAAACATAGGGAGATGAACAAGATCAGAAAGAACAGGTCCTGAAGAAGAACAGAAAGATGAGGAAGAACAGCTAATTAGCTATATTATTTAAAAGCGTTTACTTTGGGCAATAAACTGATGCACAGTTTTGAACATTCTTTCGTTTCCTTCCCTGGTTAATGTTTGGTCACCAAAAAGATGTGTGTGAGTATCAAAACAGTTAACATTGAGAGTGAATATCGTAATCATTCTTATCTGTATGTAGTGTGAACGATATAACAGGTAGTGCTCTGCGTTAGTTAACATTGAGAGTGAATATCGTAATCATTCTTATCTGTATGTAGTGTGAACGATATAAACAGGTAGTGCTCTGCGTTTTTCTGTGTGATGGCCACACGCACAGTTTGGATCAGCCAGTAAATGTCTATTGTTTAAGTCGTGATTAATGTTACTCATTCTTAAGCGTAATCTACAGTGGTTTTATTTGATCCTGCCTCAATCCAATATAGTAGTAGAAGGGAACAGTGGTATCTGAAGTAGTCAGAAAAGGTTAAATTGGCTGATAGAGTTTGTTGACTTGATATCGTTTGGATTTTGTTGACTTGATATGTTTGGAAGGTTGTTCCACAAGATAGGTAAAAAATGATCTAACTCGTGGTACTGTTCTTTCTAGTGGCCGACGCCTATGATAACGATTTTGGTCAGAGACTAGAGAAGACAGAAGATCAGCTAAATAGTTTGGACAGACGCCATTAACCATTTTATGAAATTGTATCAGCTTATGTCTTTTCCGTCTTTCTTGTAATGAACAAAACCCAGACTCTTCGTATAATTTCTGGTGACTTGTTCCCTTAAGTATACCAATGATGATACGAATTGTTTCTAGGTGTAGCTTTTCTAACATAATTGACTGGGTGTCTGTGCATTGTCCCATAAAATGTCTGAGTAGTCAAAATGGAGTGAAATAAAGAAATATAGGATTTGTACATCGTTTCCAAAGTATTTCTGGTTAGTCTGTGTATTTTGTATTTAACACACGCAATTAACATGCTTACTTTGTTGGCTATGAATTGGATGTGTTCGTCCCATTAGCAGTTGTCTTAAAAAGTTACTCCTAGATATTTGTGGGATTTTGACGGTTCTAATGTCTTCCTTCCAAATGTAAGTGGTAAAATTTGGCACTGATCACGGGTAATGTTGACAAGTTCGGTTTTATTATCGTTTATTAAGTATATTTTCCTAAGTTTGGCCCAACGGGCAACTTCCTGGAGATCAGAACTTAGGATTTCTGACATGATGTGTGGATCATTTAAGGCGAGCGATAGACTAGTTTCGTCGGCAAACGATTTAATTGTTGCCTGGATTTCATTTACAATGTCTTTAATGTATAACAAAAAAAAAGTAAAGGACCAAGACAGATCCGTGCGGAACATCTGCTGGAATCCTTTTCCACTCGAACTTTTCGCCTTTTATAACTAGTGATTGTTGTCTGTTATGTAGGTAAATCATGAAAAAGGTCCAGTGGTTTCTCTCTGATCCCCACCACTGCTAGCTTTAGTAAAGGTTCTCTATGCCAGACACGATCAAAAGCTTTTGATATATCAAACTAGATTGTGTTGTGATCCCACGATCAAGAGAGGAACAGAGATCATTATATGTGTCCAGAAGCTGGTTGACTGTGGAATCGTCTGGTGTGAAACCTGATTGCAAAGGAGTGATGACTTCATTTGTTTTTAAGAACGCGTATACATGTTTGTGGACACATCTCTCAAGAATTTTACCAACATAGATAAGGAGCAAACCAGGCGGTAATTATTGCACAATTCTCTTGGTCCTTTTTTTGTGAATAGCTCCACAGGGACGGAAATTTACCTTTGTTCAGGCATTTATTGAACAACTGGGTAAGAGGGGCTGTCTATATCATTTATTGCACATATAAGTAATTTGTTGTGGATGAGGTCTGGACCAGATGATTTTGTCTTGTCGAGATTTCTAACAACTGATAGGATATCGTCTTCAGTAAGTACAATTTCATAAATGTCATAGTTGGCAAACGACATCTGTGGTAGTTCATCATCGTTGTCGAGGGTGGATTGTTCTATGAAAAAACTGTTTAGTATATCGGCTTTGCCTTTATTAGAATAAATCTTAAATAAATGTCAGCGAACCGCCCAGAGAAACGTGGACAAACCAGTCACAAGACAAAACACAACGCGTTTCGACCTCTTAGGTCTTCTTCAGGTGAGACAAAAACGAATAACAAAAATTCACTAACCTTTGATCGCTTCACAGTTCAGCGCAAGGAAGAAGAAGGCGATGAATTGGGTAGGCATATTGAATCAGTTGATACAGACTCAGAAAGCCATGTTTCAGACGAAATAATTATGTCGAATTCTCTAGATTCGGCTTCCAAAAGAGTAAGTTTATTTCTTAAACTTTGGACATTACTTTGAATCACACAAAGATTTGTTTTGTTTGTGGGCCAAGGATTTAGACTAACGTCATTAGATAAGATAAGAAATAACTCCGACAGTGTGGAAGTATGTCGTTGACATTGTGAGGTTTTAAAGTGTCTACTTTCGACTCTATAAGAGACGAAGTCTGGTTTAACAGACGTGCAGTGAAATGAATTTGATTTGAAGGTAAAATAATCACGTGCACAAGCAGTGCCAACTGGACACGGTATTTGCTGTGTAAAAGATGAAGGGTGAAAAAGGTTACGATGTTAGACTTACTGAGATATGATAATTTACGACACAAGGCTAGATCTCTATCATAAACTCCACCAATCCTGGCTCTGTAAAGACTGATGTCAACAGACATCAGGTAATTGTGTTCAAAAATACAAAGTACGTAAATTCAGCCAGGATTGTTAATATATGGTGGACGCTCTCTCTCTTGTTTAGACAGTTATGATAGGTGGAAATACATGGGAGAAGAATACAAAGGGGATGCGACAAACAACACAAAAAGAGTACAAAAACTGAAATAATTGGAGGAAAAACCGACAAGCTCATTCGGAACCCCAATATGTATATACAAAGGAGAAAGAGAACAACTCATATAGGCTGATGGGCTTCCCATATCGTGTAACATCATCAGGTGACTGAACAACAAGTACATAAAGAATGATCATTCAGGTGGATGCATTCATAAATCTATATATACACACTCCAAAGAGAAACGTTAAATCATATCTGAACGAACAAGACCATAGTGAAATATTACCGTGGAGACTTAGAAGTAGAAGAGATGAAAAGAGAGAGATGGAGCCCACCTCCACCTATGCCCAACCCAAGTCAGACACCCATTGACACCTGGGTGGAGTAAGGTACCAACAGTAAAGTCTCTTTCTCAGGAATACATAATGAAGTCCAACAGGGACACGAACCGCAATCTTCGGGACATAAGCTAGCCGTCAAATCCACTCGACTACGGCACAACCCCAAATACTGATAATAAACACAGGTCAACAAACCCTCACGTGCTTCCCGCACATGCTCCTTGGCCAACATTCCAATACAACTCCAACCGTTTGGCCGTGAAAACCCACAGGCACCTTGCAGTTCTAATATAATCATTAGGCAGAAACAGGTAGGATAGGAAGAGGGAGAGCTAACGGCAGAAATAGACGGGTGGTCAGGCAGAATCAGCAGAGCTGACAAATAAAAGAACTGTCGACTCAAATCTCAAAAAAGAAAGAAAGAAAAAAAATGAAATAAAAATAAAAGTCTTGGTGGCGCAAGACAGAGTGTCCAACATGCCATGAATTAGTCAGTTGCAAGACACACAACTTCACAAAACAATGATTACCAGGTATAATCAAGTAGGTAAACAATAACTGAGTTCTTAGGGTATGCATCGTTTGATTATCCACCAACCGACAGTGCACATCACAGTGCGCAAAGGTAGACCACAGACACAAGGATCAGACATATGACATCAAGATTAATGAACTTCTTCGGCAGCTGGATGTTGTCATTTTTTGTTTTCCACTCACGCCCACTAATGATAACCCGAAGATACCCGTTCGGTGTCTGTCTGTAGTACAGGTACCGACTAGTTCGATGTCAAACCAGGTTCCATATCAAATCATCGTAGATTTACTCAAAATGTTACCTGCACGTCTGTTAACACACTTGTTACATGCGGGGATACTTTTCCCCTTTCTTTATGCAAAAGCACACATACAAAATAAACAGAAAATAAACATTCCTTGATTCTTAAGAAAAGGAATAAAAGGAAGCATGAAGGACGCACAAAAAAAAAACAAACAACAAAAAAAAAACAAAAAACGAAACCACACGCAAAGTAATCTTAGTCCATGGCTTCAATCTCACGTGGACATCTAACTCTCATAACATTATTTCTTTTTTGATGAAAATAATACCATCCCTACACCAAGTATCAGTGATTTTATTGTTTTTCTTTAACAGTCTGGCCCTTCTGTCCACATCAGCACGCACCCTGGTCAGGTCTTCGTTAACATAAATTCTGGGTGCCGACGGACCAGAGGAGGCCTGAGACGAGGTCTGAGCTTCAGGGGACGGCCACTGCAGGGAGGAATAAAAGCTTCCTGCCACCCACCTTGCTCAGTCCACTCCGAGTTCTCATTAAAGTCTGCTTGAATTTGTAAGAGGTGAATTTCACCAACGCAGACTGGGACCCCTGAGCCGCCTGACGTCCCACCCTGTGACTCCGGTCGATGGCGTGGTCGGGGATTTCCACAACGACAGTCCTGGCCACAGTCTGAACGATGACGTCGGTGTTATCACCAACCGACTCAGGCACGGAGCTGATACGGAGATTATTGCACTGCTCCAGATCGTCCACCTGCTCCTGCAGAGCTCGGATCTCCTTGTCCTTGGTGTCCAGCTGCTCTCTAAGCCTCCCCATCTCCTTCCTCAACTCGTTGGTCACCTGGGCGACCACAGCTTTCGACAGCAATTCCAGTACAACTGGATCGGTCATGGCTGCCTTCACCTCCTCCCTCACTGTCCCAGCAGATGACATGGTGGGCTGGAAAGGTGCACCCTGATGAGCTGTTTCCAATAGTGTGCTGGACAAGAAATCTGGATTGATCATTGTGTCGTCACTGTCCGATTCCGTGAAACTGACGTCAGAACACAGTCTCTTGCCTTCACTGCCAACAACCAGGGGGGAAGAAGCAGGACGCTTTGCGCTCTCGTTTGACATATGCGCGAATGCACACAACTAGACGAATAGATCGTGCTAAAAAAAAAAAAAAATCTACCCCAAAACCGTTTTTAAGTTGCTGGACTAGTAACAGCTACACAAGAAACATAAAGTATACTGGCCACGCCAGTTCACGTCTCAGGCTTGCGTCTTCCAGAGACACGAAAGACACGCGTAAGTAAAGCACTGGCACCTGCCTTTCTCTCTATCTCTGCACTCTCTTCGACCTCGCTTTCCCGTATATATTTTAAATGACTGGCTTGGCGTTCTCTAAATCAAAACATGTTTTCCTCAGACGCCTATTTCTATATAAAATATCACTCACGAGAATAATAACAACTAAATATAACTAAATAAAGTCAGTCACCTGGTAGGACAATACAATCCAAACACAGCATATTATCACAATAGTCCATCCGAAGCAAGCACACTTTACCATATAGTCAAATACACCTTGTGTTCGCTTCAACACAGCAAAATTCGAGGGAGCCCAAACTTGCAGTTGTTCAGCAATCCGCCATTACTGTTACTTTCTTTTTCTTCATATGCCTATCAAGATATATGCCAGATGGTTCCAAGCAGACAGATTAAAATGAAAGGAATGGGACTATTGGGGAGGAACCATCTGCCGCAAAGATAGGGTCACGGATGAGTAAGAACGCCTGAAATGTGACGTCAGCGAAGGGGAAGGTCATGTATTTGAAGACTGTGAATGATGTCATCGGTGGAAAAAAAAAAACGAATGATTGGTGGAGGGTTGTCTTTTTTCTTTTTTTTTTAAATCAATTATCTCTTTAATGTCAAAATGCTGTCTGAAATTTATGCTTGGCCTCAAAACACTTCCATGGATTGTATAATGATTCAGAGCAAAATCATAACTGTGGCGTATGGCCACAACAGTCGATATTTCTTCTGCTCTGTAACGCCCCCCCCCCCCCCCCCCCCCCCCCCCCCCCCTCTCTCTCTCTCTCTCTCTCTCTCTCTCTCCTTTTTTTTTTCTTTTTGTACCAACCATGTCTAATGTCCTCAATTGAAATACAAACAAATAAAACGCACACATCTTTTTTTTTCCCCAACCCAACCCAGATAATATTTCCACGAGGTGGTCGTAATCTAGGCAAGAACAACGGAGGAGAAAAAGGCTCTTGAAGCAACTCGAGAAACCCTCTACATTTCTTACTCAGCGGAAAATATCACCGCTGCATGACGGCTATCATAACAAACACGGATAAGAGGATCTGGGCCAGTGCAGACTTGTGAAAGCACTCAAGAACTGAAAGGAAGAAGATAATTTTGATGTTACACAGGCCAAGAACAACAATTCTATGCAACAACTATAAACAGTCAAGATTGCCTCTCCTCTGTAAAAATCCTATTCCAAAGGTCTCCCTCTGTCTGTCTGTCTGTCTCCCTCTCCCCTCTCTCTCCTCTGCTTTCTGACATTTAATCTTAGCAAAACAGACAAATACAGACGCTACCTATACCTTCTTTGTCCTCCGACCCATGTATTTCTCAAGCTACTCGAATTCCCGAAAGGGAACAACAAAGTGGCAAAAACACCCCCAAGAGAACGTTCCGGTTTTGATACTCATATGAAGTCGATCATTATTCCACAGCGGCTATCAAAACAACGAGGACTCTACCAGCCGGTGAGGGCTTGTGAACACTCTTCAAGATGTGAAAGACGGGGGAGATAACTCTGAAAACATTGTGTGAAGAGTCATCACCACAGCGGGTCTGCTGAAACAAGATAAAGGCTTACGTAAACTGGTCACTCTATCTTACCCGTAGCGGAGCAGAATGTGGATTGCCCCTGGAAGCATGCCGAAATTTTACAAAGATAATACTGTATCCCACTTTTCCTTTATCAGTTCAGTTACCCTACTGTGAGGGAAATCCTTTCGTGTACAGGACAATCTCATTAACCCCCCCCCCCCCCCCCCCCCCCCCCCCACCACACCCACACCCCCCCCACACACACTCTCTCTTCCTTCTAATCTCTCCTATCTGCATTCCTACCTCCCCCCTCCCTCTCCTCCCCACTTTCGATACTCACTCACTTTCCACGTGTGTTCGTTTCATTGAAGATGTATGTGAGATTGACTAGGAAATATCCCAAATGTTTCATAAATGTTGATAAAAAGGTAACAGGTTATGGCACTCTAACCATGCCTGTCTTAACTGGTGGAAAAGAGCTGTCTTTCTGAGAGTTTTATCATACTGTTTTGAAGGTGAGCTCCCAAAGCTCAAGGACGGCTCCTATCGCTATTCGAAGCTTGGCTTGTTTGAACATGAAAACCTGTAGATTAAACAATGTCTGAAGAATGTATGAATGGGTAGATGTAACATAAACAGACGACTTGACATCATGGTAAAGCTTATTGTGTAAATAGTTTCAGTTTCATTAAAGAGGTGTCACTAAGTGCACACTAGGTCCCAGATGCACTACACCACATCTGTAAGTTTCGAGACCACACTACTAGCAGGATTTACAGCACTAAGATGAAAGGATTTAATACGAGGGTCTAGTGGATACGATCTAGCAGATGCCTGACCTGCGCATGAGCCCAACGTATACATAAACAGAAACTTCTGTGTAAATGGTAAACACCAATCACATTAGCGCTCTCTCAAAATGTGTACCAGCTGCATTGCACACAGCTTGATGTCCTTCTTTACTGAAGCAAATCAAGAATATCAACCACCTAAGGGTTGCATTCGCTGATGTTCTGGAGTAGCATCATTCGTCAAGTCAAGTCAAGTCAAAATTATCTTTCTTGAGGGTTAAAGAATAAACTTTCCAGCTTTTTTTACGTCCTGCCCTCATTAAACAAGAAAAACTAATACAACACATAACCACAAGCTCAAAAAAAAATTTTAAGCACACAATTTCTATCAAGCAAATATATAACTCTCATATCAAATATGAAACAAATAATGAAACTATTGTTGGAACATCAGCTCAAAAAACGTAGAGAGAGAGAGAGAGAGAGAGAGAGAGAGAGAGAGAGAGAGAGAGAGAGAGAGAGAGAGAGAGAGAGAGAACACTGACATTTTATTGAAAAAACATATATACATGTTCATTTTAAGGGGATAGCAAAATGGACATACCATTCACACAATTCTTAGTCCGACGCACATCGACATTCGAATAAGGCAGGTCAACAATAAATTCTTGAAAATTAATCAACAGGATATACCAATAGGAGCACACACTAATAGTTATGCCTCAGCATTTTCGACCGTCAAAATAATTGTCCAGCGACATTCTGTCGATCATAATCAATCATCAGTCCCTAATCATACTGGCCACTGATCAATATTGATAATCAGTCATCATTATCATTTGAATCATTTATCCTCAATGTTCGTTAATTTCGACTTACATCGCTTATCCTCTTCCGTATCCTATCCTCAACCATACCATTAAAGAAAAAAAAAAAAAAAACCTGATCGATAGTCATCATCAGTCATCCTCCATCATTGGTCATCTGTCAGAAATCAATCATCCATAAAAGCCACTAACATATTATTTACCGCCTTGATCCCCGATCAGTCTTCAGTTTCGCTAATAACTGCGATACACAATCATTATTAATCAAAGTTCACAAGCATCCATCTATTAACTTTATCAATCCTATGGAACATTTACTTGAGCTTAGTTTTGTCCATTCAAAATCATCATTCCACGGCGTGAACACACACTCTCTTCAGTTCTTCCTCTTGTATCAGCTGTGATCTTCTTTGGAAAACGTTGTACAGAAAACGTGAGACTTGTCTTACAGACATTTCATCAGCACATGACATTACATACGACACACTTCCTTCAGCGTTATGAATAGCATCACATTTTCTCTAAATATTTCATACACCCTGCATTCAAACAACACATGTGACTCGTCTTCAATAGCTCCTTTGCAAGCCGGACATAATAAATGTCTTGGTAACACATCTCTTCTGTATCTCAGTTTATGCACCCTTATTGGAGAAATGCCAAATCTAAACTTAACATGTGCTTTTTTCTGACACCGTGATATCTCGTAATCCAGATAATGTTCTGTTCGTAGGAACTGCTTAAAGCTAGAATACAGTTCAAAACGTTTTGCTGATTCCAGTTTATCATGCCAAGTTTGTGCATACTGATCAGCGTGTCTCTGACTAAAAATATGAATGAAATTGTTCATATCACCAACACTCTGTTGCAACCAAACATCTCCAAAGCCATTTACAAATCATAACTGTCTCACGTAAAACGCCCACGTTTTTTCCCAATTCTTGAAGATGGTTTAGCATACTATAGGCTTTCCTGGGTAGTCTTTCTTGTGCCAGATTACAGACTCTTAGCCAGTATTGAATACACTTTTCAGCCGCTAAAACATACATTGGATATCGGCCGAGGTCTCCCAACACCATTTTATTTGGCGTTTGCCTACTTGCGTTCAAATAACGTTTACAGGCAAACATATGTGTCTTCTCAAGTACATGGAGCTGTTGGTTCCCCCAGACTCAGACCCGTACAGTAAAATGGGAGCAATCTGAGCGTCATACATCTTAAAGAACACATTTCGCGTAATATCTCCTAATTTCCAAAGGCATCTAAGGAGCTGGGTTGTTTTAATTTTTGCTTTAGTGGCCAGCTCTTCCACCGCATACGTTAGGGAAAGCTTGGTTGTAAAATGTAGCCCTAAATATTTATAACTGTTGACTACCGTTATATGTTCATCACCACATTTCCATTTTTCTTTCTCTCCCAGAAATACCCCTTTTCTGAATACAAATATTTTCATCTTTTCCAGATTCACTTTCAAATCATAATTGTCTGCAAATTGTCTGAGGATATCAATTTGATTTTGTACGCCCTTGGGACAGTATGAAGCTAAAATAACATCATCAGCAAACAACAATATCAGGACCTGTACAAAGTCGGGTGCTATCTGTATTCCAATGTCACCCTTTGAAGCAACTTCTGACGCTAGTTCATTTATCAAAAAAGAAAATAACGTGGGTGACAATACACAGCCTTGCCTTACACCCACTGGTCACTCAAAGAATTCAGTAAGAACATCAGGACATCTTAGACACGATCTCATACTTTGATACATACATCGCAGCATCCTTAGCATTTTACTTCCAATATCATTTTTTCTAAGTACATTCCACAAAATGTTACGATTAACTGTCTGAAATGCTTTTTTTTTTTAAGTCAACGAAGCAAAACATATACTTTTCCTGACTTTCTCACCAATACTTTTGCACTATAGAATACAGGACAAATATGTTGTCGGATGTAGAATAACCTGATCTAAAGACACTTTGTTCCTCGGCAATCTTTTTGTTATCTTCAGCCCACTGTGTGAGGCGGTTCTTTAATACCCTGGCAAACACTTTCACAAGTATACTCATTAGAGACGCTCCTTGATAATTGTCAGGATTATCAATATCTCCAGTCTTGTGTAGAGGTACAATAATGGCACAGTTCCACACGCTTGGATAATCATGTGTGTTAAATACCGGTATATGATTAAACAAACACAACAGGAAAGGCATGATGCAATCAATAGAGCTTTTCAACATTTCTGCTAAAATACCATCAGGTCCAGGAGCTTTGCACAATTTCAGAGAGCGAATGCTTCTATGTATTTTTTCCCGTGCAAATTGGCCTATCAAGCTCATCAACATACCTTTCATTATTATCTTGAAAGTTGTCCATAACAGGATTAACAGAATTAATATAGATCGGAAATGACTAAACCATTCATTTGTGCTGATGTTTGGTGTGCATTGTGTCTTTCGATTTAGAGACCTGATTTCACTCCAGAACTTGCCTGAATAATTTATTTTCATGTTGAGCGCATTGAGTTTTTTTTTTATATATTTTATGCTTATCTTTAAGCAAATACTTGTACTGTCGTCTGCTATTTGCCAAGCCAATTCTATATTGCGTTTTAGCCGATTTAACTTTACAACGATTAAATTTTCTCTACCACTTTCTCATCTCTTTTTTTTTTTTTTTTTGCTGCTCCGCATTCTCCGTCATACCAAGGGCTTGACTTTATGCCCGTGAAAATTGTGCGCTTCATGCATCCGCCGCTTTAATCAACCCATTATTTATTTAAGCAGGTGACAGCATCATTCACAGACACTGGTAAAAATACGTGTTGCTTCAGCTAAGATTTGCTGAAAAAAGAGACTTTGCAAAGCTGCTTGAAAATAAAAAGAGTTATCTGAATCCATACGATTTTTTCTGTACATGTCTTATTCTCATTTGTTACCATTTCTTTTGTAATTTATTGTCAGCTCTACAGGCATGTGTTGTGAGGTAAACATTTCACCCACTTTTATCTCCATATTGTCACCTTTCAGCACCTTTGAGCAAATGAAATAGTCAATTACACTACTACCAGAAGCACATACATAAGTAAAACTTCTATTTTCGTCCCCAGCACACGATCCGTTCAGTATTGTTGTATCACACGCACTACAGAACGCAAGGAGAAGCCGACCATAAGCATTCGCTGTATCATCTTGAGACGACCTTGTTTCACACAAGTCTGTGACAGGACCAGATCATATATGTCTCCCTCTGTCTCATGTGTTGCAACATTTAGTGTTCCCGTCCTGGCATTAAAGCCTCCGCATATCAAAAAGTCACACGAATCATTCATTATTTGAGTATAATTAAACATACATTGTTCAATCAGACAGGTAACAGAACTGACAGAAATGTGTGGTTGTTTATAGTAAGGGCTATCGGGGGGAGACACATAAGCACCACACAATATTATATCGTTGGTACTGTTCAACATACTTTCATGAAACTTGATAAGTACAGTGTTCTCTTGTGATTTGTGTCCAGTAGCTCAGTGAACGACTGCAATGAACGTTTCACCATTATCATCACACCACCACTGTTTCGACCGTGCACTGAGAGTTTAACCGCAGGACTAATGAATTGAATGTAGCAGGAAAAACAACCTAATGCTTTCCTTAGTTCAAGAAAGGTTTCAGTAAAACAGATAATGTAAAAGTTTGTGAACACAGTGCATACAATCAGGGTCAGATACCTTAGAAAGCAAGCCCTCAATATTCCAGTTAAGAATACGCACACATCTATTGTTCGATTTTTTATACCCAACAAACGGGGCTCCTTTGACCTAGACTGCCCGTTACTTACTGCTGTACTACTTCTGGTCCTACTACAAAAAGCTGAATCATAATTTTTGCTATTTAAATTGGTATCTGTGATAAGAGAGTGTGTCACATTGTAACATATATCGCGCTGTGTGTCAGGGTCTTGCTGTAACCGATTACAGGAAGCGTTAAACTAAGTCATTTGGTGACATTTCGTCTGTGATCGTTTCTGTACGGTGTTGTAATGCGATCCTGGGTTTGATGCTGGGGGCGACGAGGAGAACGTCGATCCCTTAATGTCCTGGGACGCAGTGGAAGTGTCGGCTGGTGCCTTGGTTTGGAGGCGCAGCCCCCTGTCCACGACCGATCCCTGGCGACCAACATCAAGTGTTGGATTGCCATCCGTTCCCCTCCTCTGCCCTGGCCTCGCTCTAAAGGGTATGTGACAGCTCTCTGCTGTGCCTGTGGTCCCCTCATCCTGTGTGCACGACGCTGGTTTTTTGTGCGAGCTGGATTTCTGTTTGGACCCGTTGTTGTGAGGAGAAGAAGGAAAGGGGAACGGGGCAGAGTCACGGGAGCTCTGTGGAGTTTGCATGCCATTGTCCTTGTCGTCGAGCTGTCCTCGTGAACGTTGTTGTTAAGAATACGCACACATCTATTGTTCGATTTTACGACTGTCATCCTGTCTTCAGCTTCTAATTTGATTAGTTTGGAGCCACGGCAAAAACCCGTAAACCCTTCCGCCTTCAGGTCTTTAAATTTGCGACGTTCCCTGTTACAGATGGTGTGCGGTGCGTGTTTTGCTGTCTGACTCTCACTCTCTGAAGTTTGGATGCGTGTAATAATTATTCCCTACACACACACACACACACACACACACACACACACACATACATCATACGCTCATGGATACCAGGCAACACACGAGTTAGATTTTTTTTTTTCTTTGTAATTATGCTGCCTGAACCATCAAAACATACGTTCATGTGAATTGGTACAAATCAATACACGTCACTACATAGCATATAGATCAAAATACCAATACATAGGAACTTCAATCATCAGATATCGGCGTATCGTATTACATATCTTGATATCACTCAGATCTCGCCGGCGCCGTCTCACATATACAAATCAACATACTCGGTTCCACAGTACCCAAGTCACAGTCTACAACACTAAAAGAAGACAATGAAGGATAACCATGGTAAGCACAGCACATGATAAGCACAGCCGTTCACGAACTCAAGCGATGAAGAAGAAACATGGTCTCCACAGAACAAGCACAATAAATCACGTCGAACTATCAGAAGAACCGCAAATTCACAAGGCACAAGTAATCCATAGCAGAAGAACCGCAGATTCACAAAGCACAGCAATCCATAGAAGAACCGCAGATTCATAAAGCACAGAAGAACCGCAGATTCACAAGGCATAGTAAACCATAGAAGAACTGCAGATTCAAAAGGCACAGCAATCAATATTGAATCCCCTCAGAACACGATTTCAGCAAAGTCCCAAAGAACACAATAAACTTCGATTCGACGTATTGTTGATCTAATACTAAACTCAGGTTCAAAATGGCTTGCAGGTGGTTGCTCTGGCAGTGATCGGCGGAGCTTACTGTGTATTTGTCGCAGTTTCATGGGAAAGTAGTGGTCGTACAGCTTAGCTGAGGGTTCCATTCAACTCAGCGCATGAGTTGAGCTCAAGACACCCTTTGTTTTTCGTCTAAAACACAGAGAGATTGATGACGCGACCACCTGCGTGATCAGCAGTCAAAATGGCTTGTAGGTGGTTGCTCTGGCTGTGATCGGCTGAGCTTACTGTGTATTTGTCGCAGTTTCATGGGAAAGTAGTGGTCGTACAGTTTAGCTGAGGGTTCCATCAACTTAGCGCATCGAGGTGAGCCAAAGACACCTTTTGTTTTTCGTCTAAACTGCCCCCCTGAGTTTAAGTATTCTAAAGTTGAAGATTACCTTGATTAGCTTCTTCGTGTATTGATATTACAATGTTCACATCAATAAACTCAGCCCACTGACACACATGTGGTGGTACAATTAGAGCACATAAATATTCTGCAGGAGGGTTTAGTCACTCTCGGCGACACAGCATTCAACAACATTTTTTATAGCAAATAAAAGTCCTGGTACATATTTCGCTGGTACCGTCATCAGAAGTATCGCACATACACAGTGAACATCGACGCACTACTGACTTGAAAGTCTGCCTCTCCACATAGTATCACAACGGAGAAAACGACGATTGAAAGAAAATAAAGTAGGCTGGACACCAAAGCCTCGGCCGCTAGTTCTTGCTCTCGCCTTCCGTCAAATTTTATTATTTTCATCATGTTCCTATGTCATTTCAAGTTGACGTCAAACTTATGTTGACGTCACACTGCCCTTCTGTCAAGTCGTCACTGAGGCGAACACCAACATCTTTTAGTTTGATCCGTATGGTTTTGTTCCTGATCAGATTTCGTTTATCTTTGTTCTTTAAAAACTTTGCCAAGGCAGGGCGTGGTCGGGTTTGGTTTTGCTTTTTCTGACCCAGTCTGTATACGAAGGAGAAATCGTCTCCAGACCAAGTTTTTGGTGAGTCATGCTGAGTAAGTAAGTGGACGAGAGTCTGTTCACAGTCCTCCCCTGTCTCATCCATGTCTGTTTCCTCTCGTATTCCATAAAATACAATGTTGTCCTTTCTCATCAATGTGTTGAGTCGTTCGTATTGTTGTTCCGTTTGTTCTAGTCTATATTCTAACATTTCATAACTCGAAACTGTATATTGCAACAAGGCATCCTAAACTAAATCAGTTTCTGATGATTTTTTTTAGAAAATTATTTGGAAGAAAATGAGCAAAAATTTTCAACTTGTCGCAGCACCTCAAAAAAACACGTCTTGCCTGTTCGACTGCGCAGTTTCCCCCCCCCCCCCCCCCCCCCCCCCCCCAGAGAGAGAGAGAGAGAGAGAGAGAGAGAGGGGGGGGGGGGGGGGGGGGGGATAAGGGGATCGTATTGATTGAAATGACTTTAATTGATGCGCGGAGTTTCTATCAGATGCATAATTAGTGCTTTTTTAAATGTCTGTTTTGAGGGACATGACTTTATGGAGGAAGGCAAATTATTCCATGCGGTCCCTCCAGAATACAGAAAACTTTATATATAAAGACTACTTCGAGGTCTGGGAAGAGACAGTTTATGTCTATGTTGGTAACTATTGATGACAAAGCTTTCAATGATTTTCTTCGGGCTGATCCATTCATTACACTGTATGTGCAGTTTCAGTAGCATTGTCCCATAACGTGGATGTATGTTGATAAGAGAAAGGATTTGCGCATGAAAGAAATATCTTTCTGGAATGAAGATCTATAATTTTTTCAATTTTTGAAAGCTGATATATTTTCTTAGAAATACGTTTTCCAAGATCTGCAATGTAATAAGACCAAGACAAATCGTCGTCAATGTTGACACCTAAAATTTAATGCGATATAACCTCTTCAATCTTTTGTCCTTGAGCATGTAATATACGAATGGGGATTTCATTTTCTGTCATTTTTGACGTTGTTGTGACATGCACGCCTTTGGTTTTACTAGAATTGAGGGACACATGATTCATTTCTGTCCATGTAATTAGCTTGTTGATATTTTTTTCTGCAGTTTACTTACCAGTTCAGTAGGGTTACTACTATGAGATTGCAATGAGGTATCATCAGCAAACATTTCACAACAACATTCTATAAACAATGGTAAGTCATTCATATAAATGGAAAAGAGCAGGGGCCCCTGAGGGGCACCAAATTTTAAAGGGAGCAACTTTGACATTTTGGAGTTAATTTCAACAAGCTGTTGACGATCAGTGAGAAACGAGGTAAAGAATTTTAAAGATATTTTGTAACACATAAGCTTTTTTTTTTTTTTTATTAGAAGGGAGTGGTTTTGTATCGTCAAACGCTTTTGCAAAATCTACAAAAAGAATTCCAGTAAGGTCATTACTGTTAATATTCGTAAGACATCCATCGATAAGTTGTACAAGAGCAGTGTGAAAAGAGTATTTTCGCGGAAACAAGTAGGGTGACTTTTGCTCCCATAAGAAAACCTAACTCAGAGTAACTTTTATTCTAGACTGTCACAGCCTTTTAAACTTAAATAAAGTCAGACAAATACAAAGGCAAACAATCTAATAGTGGGGAACAAGCACAGGCCAACAACCCCTCCACCATCACAATAACAGTTGACAAAGATTTGAACTTGGAGGGGGGGGGGGGGGGGGGGGGGGGGGGGGGGGGGAGTTGAAGATGAAGGAAATGGGAACATAAAATTCAGAAAATATAAACTAAATATGAAAACTCTTCGTTAGTTGCGTGAAAGAACCATCGTAATCCCTCTCGAAGGCAGATCTATTTGTATTGTCTGCTCCTAGGCCTTTCGTCTGCTGGATCGGACTCATCAGGGAGACACGGCTGGTTCAGTGGTTGTGTCTGAGCTCCTGGCGTCAAATAGAGACACACCACAGTTCATAATACTGTGGTGTTTTCACCACCAAGGGTTCAAAAAAGAACCCAACAGCACCTCTAAAGAAGCCAGCGAAGGGTGGTTAATGAAACAAATCGAAAGTTGCTGAAAAACTGAAGACATTATGCAAACAGTATAAAATGTAGGGGACAATCTTTGAACCTACGCTTGAGGGTCCACCCAAGGATGCAAGGGAGATCAAAAGACAAACACAGACAGAAACAAATAACCTCGATTTAACTGAAACGAAATTGAAATGAAATGAGGCAAGGAACAGCAAACAATAAACAAGTAGAGTAACTCTTGCTCCCATAAGAAAACCTAACTCACAGTAACTTTTATTCAAGACTGGCACAGCCTTTTTAAACTTGAATAAAGTCAGACAAATGCAAACAATCTATAGCGGGAGAAAACAAGCGCAGGCCAACAAACCCTTCGTCATCACAGTGATGACTTGGCATAGATTTGAACTTGGGGGAAGGAGGTGTTCGAGATGAAGGAAATGGGAACATAAATTAAGAAATATAGTTTAAATTTGAAAACTCTTCACTAGCTGCGTGAGGGAAACCATCATAATCCCTCTTGGGAGCAGATCTATTTATATTGCCTGCTCCTAGGCCTTTCGTCTGCTGGATCGGACTTATCAGGGAGACATGGCTAATTGTGTCTGTGCTCCTGGCGTCATACAGAGACACACACAGTCCATGATACTGTGGTGTTTTCACCATCAAGGATTAAAAAAAGAACTCAACAGCACCCCCAAAGCAGCCAGCGAAGGGTGGTAAATGAAACAAATCAAGAGTGTGGGTAGGAAAAAAGTTGCTGAAAAAACTAAATACATTATGCAAACAGTATAAAATGTAGAGGACAATTTTTGAGCCTACGCTTGAGAATCCACCCAAGAATGCAAGGGAGATCAAAGACAAACACAAAGACGGACAGACACAAATACAAATAACCTCGATTTAATTGAAACGAAATTGAAATGAAATGAGGCAAGGAAAGTAAACAATAAACAAGTAGGTAACTCTTGCTCCATAAGATCACAGTAATTTATTCAAGACTGGCACAGCCTTTTAAACTTGAATAAAGTCAGACAAATACAGAGACGAACAATCTAATACTGGGGAAAAAAAAAGTGCAGGCCAACAACCCCTTCGTCATCACAGTAATGACTTGGCAAAGATTTTTACTTGGGGGGAGGGGTGCAAAATTAAGAAAATTAAGTTATCTGTATATTTGTTTCTGAAATTGAAAACTATAGCAGTATCAATATAAAATTATGATCAAACCACGAACACAACAGAAAGCATGACACCTTTTGTCAGATAGGGATTGGTTGTCCGCCAAAAATTATGTCTTTTTTTCTGCTCTCTCAAAGAAGGAGAAAAAACAAAATCTTGCATATATTAAAAAGAAAACCTTAGAAAACGGGCTTTTGTTAAACCAACGCAACAAATAATAATTTAGAATACCCCAAAATACAAAAGAACATTTGTAATTAGAAGAAGAAAGTATATGCACGCACACATCACTTTATGACACGCTGCTCAATGAACAGTGTCAGTACTAATCCAGCAACAAATCGAAGGAGGAGTCTGCAAAAAGTACTATGAATGATGGGCTCCATTCAAGTCCAGCAACTGCAATATTCACACACACACACGCGCGCGCGCGCGCGCGCGTGCATATACACGAGCACGCACGCACGAACACACACACACACACACACACACACACACACACACAACACACACACACACATACACGCGCGCGCGCGCGCGCACATTCATACACTCATTGTATTCTCAACACGGAAATGGGCGCTGGTAAATATGGACAGAATTCATTTAGTATGTCATAAAGTTTTAAAAATGGTCGTATGGAATAGCAGGGAGTGTTTATGTCACGTTCACGGGAATGTCGTGTCTCCCCGTTTACGTCCAGTCTGTTTACATTTCTCTGCAAACTATGTCGTTCTTGCACTTTGACACATGATGACCTGATTGATAACAGCGGGAACAAATAACTGTGTTTTTGCTGGGACTTTTATTCTCAATGATATAACTTTGTGGAAAAAAAAAAATATTGAATTTCATGATCTTCTTTCCAGTGGAAACAGTAATAAAAAGAAATCGTCGACCTGTTAAAAATCTTGTCAACGTATTGTCTTTGTCTCCGGCTCTTTTCATTTTTCATCGCGATCGCAGTTCACAGGCAGCCTGCGCAAGGCATGTTCGATTTCAGTCAGCAACTGAGATAGGGAGGTCGTCTATCCATACTTTTGTGGTTGGTTTTTTCTTAACCTGTGTCTCTAAGAATGTAAGGGTTGGTGTTGGATACCTGGAGTAAGGCGTCCTGTGTCTCGAAGAATGTAAGGGTTGGTGTTGGATACTTGGAGTAAGGCGTCACGAAAAAACCAGTCCTTTCACTGTGAGTTCCGTACGAGTCCCCTTGGTTACTGGATAGATCCGCCACAAACCTCTGTTTTGCACTCCGAGATTAAAACCCTGTCCCGCCTCTCTTTTGGCAGCCAAGGATGTCTTTCAGTTTCAAAAAGACCGGAGAAAACGTCGCCATACTTTCCAGAATTTCCAGTAGCAA
>JADBJO010022869.1:0-2500 GCA_016801955.1 Conus betulinus
CTCTCAGGAAGCCAGCATCCCACACGCACGCCAGCCCTGACACGGAACCCGCAGGGAAAAGGAAGAGAGGCAGACCTCACAGCAGGGCTGGAGGTGAGACACTGAGGCAGAGATGAAGAGCAGGGGACCAACTGGACAGGCATTCAGCGAGCACCCCAGAACCGAGTGTGATGGCGGAGTGCTGTTGATGGCCTATGCTCACCCTTGACCCATAGCTTAATAAGTAAGTAAGTGCAAGTAGTCTACACTGATGAGTTCTGTAGCACTTCATCTATATCACACTACCACCAGTCTACACTGATGAGTTCTTTAGCACTTCATCTATATCACACTACCACCAGTCTGCACCCGTATTTTGTTCTACAGTACTTCATTTATATCACACTACAGTAGTCTACACTGGTGAGTTCTGTACAGCACCTCCATCTATATCACACTACAAGTAGTATACACTGGTGAGTTCTCTAGCACTTCATCTATATCACACTACCACCAGTCTACACTGGTGAGTTTTCTTTAGCACTTCATCTATATCACACTACCACCAGTCTACACTGTTTTGTTCTTTAGCACTTCATTAATACAGACTTTCATCATAATTTTAAAGTATCTTATTTAGTTTCGAGGGCACAACGTTCTGAACAACACAAAGTAGGAATTATTGACAGTTGATTAACGTTAAAATATGTTTAAAAGACTGTATACGAAATGAATATTACAGGTAGCGGATATCACAGAGAAGAGAGAGAGAAGAGAGAGAGAGAGAGAGAGAGAGAGAGAGAGAGAGAGAGAGAGAGAGAGAGAGAGGAGAGAGAGAGAACAAGATAGAAGATAGAGAACAAGAGAGAGAGAGTATGGGGAACGGAGGGTTCGGTTGCCATGGCAGCCAGATCATGTAGCGCTGTGCATGGTTGTGTGTGTCTGTGATGATGATGATGTTGACAGAATGGAGAAATGATGTTAAACACCTGGATCAAAAGAGCGCCGACGCCACTGGCTAATGATGCTTCTCTGTGTGTGTGTGTGTGTGTGTGTGTGTGTGTGGTTGTGTGTGTGTGTGTGTGGTGTTGTGTGTGTGTTTGTGTGTGTGTGTGTGTGTGTGCGTGTGTGTTTGTGTGTGATGTGAGAGAGAGAGAGAGGGATCCCTAGAGGAGAGAGGGTAAAGGTGGGGATGGGAGACAAGAGAGGTTACTCTCTTAAAACGGCTTTTTTTCGGCATTACGCCATTTTTAACCGAGTAACCTCCTTTGTCTCCCATCCCCACCTTTACCCCCCCCCCCCCTCTCTCTCTCTCTCTCTCTCTCTCTCTCTCTGGGGTTTCCTCTGCTGTTTGCATGATGGTCCGCAAGGACGCTTAATCTGCAAAACAGCACAAATCCATAGATACACACGAACATATGCATGCATTATCGCTAACGCCGAGCACACACACACACACACACCACACACACACGCGCGCACACACACCACACACACACACATAACACACACTAGTGCGCATGCGCAATCGCTCATGTGCATGTGGGGGCCTCTCTGTCTCTCTCTCTCTCTCTCTCTCACTCATCTCTCTCTCTCTCTCCTCTCTCTCTCTCTCACCCACACACACACACACACACACCACACACACACACACGGTACCCGCGTGAGTGCAGGGGGGGGGGGGGGAGGAGGGAAAGGGTGTGTGGTGGAGGGAGGGGGAAGGGGAGGGGGGCAGAGGCAGAGGAAATCTTCAGTGTTTTCAGTGATATCTTCATGCAGAGGATGACTGCCAAGGTCAGAGGATGACTGCCAAGGTCTTATTTTCCTTCATGCCAGGTCAGAGGATGACTGCCAAGGTCAGAGGATGACTGCCAAGGTCAGAGGATGACTGCCAAGGTCTTATTTTCCTTCATGCAGAGGATGACTGCCAAGGTCAAAGGATGACGGCGAAGGTCTTATTTTTCTCGCAGCCACTATGGCGCAGTGGTTAGCGTTTGGGATTTCTGGCTGAGAGGCTCGTGGGTTCGACTCCCATCAGAGCTATCCATTGTGTGGGATGTTTCTGCCTGGATCCGCTCCTATCCAGAGTCCAGTTGGCTACGGGATCAGCTGGGAAGACTGGGGCCACACACTGGAGTTTCATCTACTTAATGGACCCGTCTCTGAGGGCGTTGCTCAAATTTCTTGAAAAAGACAGCAGTGTCTGCATCCCTGGCCCACACACATACACTGGAATTGAATTTGACTGTCAATTTCCCCGATAAATGTTGGTTTTTTCTTTCTTCGCTTATCTTAGTTTCATGCAAATATCACACTTCATTTTTTTTTTCTTTTTTTTTTTAAAAGCTGTGAAAATAGAGAGTGGTCTTTCTACTCATTCGAGCAGCCTGTGTGTGTGGCTACAAGCAGGTCCTGCTGTTAGAGAGACCAGATCAAAGCAGAGGTCAGACCACACAGCCGGGGTTAAGTGCATCAGGACAGAAGGGAGGAACAGCGGCAGTCTGCCTCAGCAGCCCTGCAG
>JADBJO010022869.1:7500-12500 GCA_016801955.1 Conus betulinus
GCACACATGTAGCAACATGTAGCAATACTCCTGTGTATATCCTGCACACATGTAGTAACATGTAGCGATACTCCTGTGTGTATCCGGCACACATGTAGCAACATGCAGCAATACTCCTGTGTGTATCCTGCACACACGTAACAACATGTAGCAATACCTCTATGTGTACTCTGCACACATGTAGCAACATGTAGCAATATATACCCGTGTATATCCTGCACACACGCAGCAACATGTAGCAATACTCCTGTGTGTGGAGAAGTGGGGCCGGGGACGGCGGGGGCGGAGGGGGAAGAGGGAGCGAAAGCAACGGATTGGGAGGGAGGGGATTGAGGGGAGGGGGGAGAGGGAGCGAAAGCAATGGATTGGAAGGGAGGGGATTGAGGGGGAGGGGGGAGAGGGAGCAAAAGCAATGGATTGGAAGGGAGGGGATTGTGGGGGGGATGTGGGGAGGGAAGGCAAAAGCAATGGATTGGGAGGGAGGGGATTGAGGGGGAGGGGGAGAGGGAGCAAAGCAATGGATTGGAAGGGAGGGGATTGAGGGGAGGGGGGAGGGAGCAAAAGCAATGGGATTGGGGGGGGGGGGGATGGAGGGGGGAGGGGGAAGGGGAGCGACAGCCAGGGATTGGGGGGGGGGGGGGGGGGGGCTGTAGAAGAGCACCGATCACACAGGCAGCTGCCAGATCCCACTGTCCATGCATGGTGTGCGGCGTGGTCGACGCATCGACTGGAGACATCCGTCATAATCCGCGGTATATTAAGAAGCTACACATGCGCATATATGCACAAAACACGCAGGCACGCGCTCAGGTTTGTATGCAGCAGCGTTCACACGAACACGCGTGCGCGTAAAACACACACACACACACATACACACACACACACGCACGCACGCACGCACGCACGCACGCACACACACACACACACACACACACACACACACACACACACACACGCACACACACACACACGCTCGCAGGTACACACGCACCCACCACGCACGCACACACACACACACGCACACGCCACACACACACACGCACACACTCACACACCACACACACACACACACACACACACACACACACACACACACACACACACACACACACACACACACACACACTAATTTTGGATACATATACATGCACAGTTGTTCATTCATCCACACACACACACACACACACACACACACACACACACACACACACACACACACACACACACACGCACACACACACACACACACACACAAACACATAATCAAACAAGCATGTGCCCGCGCAGTTTTACACACACACACACACACACACACACACCACACACACACACACTCGCACGCACACACGCACCCCCGCACGCACGCGCACACACACACACACACACACACACACACACACACACACACACACACACACACACACACTTATTTACACACACTCACACACACACTCGTTCCAATCCCCTAGAGAGAGGCAGAGAGACGGAATGACGAGAAGGGGGGGGGGGGGGGGGGCGGGAGGGACAGGACTACGGGGAGAGAGAGAGAGAGAGAGAGAGAGAGAGAGAGAGAGAGAGAAACAGACAGACAAGCAGACAGACAGACAGACAGAGATAAGCCCCTACAGGCAGGAGCATGGAGGTATCCTATGAAGGGGAGGGACGAAGCGAGCGATGAGGAGGGAGACGGGAGGGAAGAAGGGGCGGCCAGGGAACGTCCGAGTGACGGTGGCCGTGGGACCCCACTACAGCGACAAGAGGACTGGCTTCTTGTTTCTCCCCCCCCCACACTCTCTCTCTCTCTCTCTCTCTCTCTCTCTCTCTCTAGCTCATTGATCCATCCAATATGATACCAGAAAAAAAAAACGGGCGTCACAGAATTATGGACACTCACGGAGTTGAGATCGAATGGGAAAAAAGCAGAAGAAAAAATGAAGAAGGATGAAGTGGGAAAGGGGGGGGGGGGGGGGGGGGGTCAAAGGAGGTAGAGGTGCTGACACACAATTCACAGAATAATCAAACACACTGTCATCTGCTGCTGACATACAATTCACAGAATGTCAGACACACTGTCATCTGCTTTGTGTTATCCTTTTAAACTTGAAAACGAAGAGACCTGCTGCTTTTTTTTTTTTAAACCTGCGCAAATATACTGAACAACTCTGACAGCTCTGAAAGACAGAGCAGTGTTCACCACTGACCACAGCAGGCTGTCTGAGTCGAATGGGTACTTGATACATAACAGGAATGTAAACTACGTCTTTCGAGCGGTTTTGTATTCAAGACAAACAGATCTCTTTTAATGACATTAATTTTCTATTCAGTAGATACGATTTGCAATGAGAGTCTGCGCAAGTTTTTGCCATCCAGGAAAACTGCATTCACTGAAAAGAAGTCTGTTACATTATTTAGATTTATTAAAAGAGTACTTATATAGCGCCTATCCTCCGCTAGAGCCCAAGCTCTAACCGCTGTACAATCCGCATTCTCGTTGACACATGGTCTCCATCCTGGGTAGAGCCGACTGAAGAGCTGCCTGCCTGCTGGCGCTTCATTCAGTCGTTTCCCGTGTCATTCAGTCAATATTGTTCACTCAGTTCAACAATTCTTTCACCGGTCACCACCGGTGTGCCGAACAGGAGAAGATAAGTGGTTTTAAATTCTTCGTTTTCACTGTCCTATATGTTATTTTTGTTTTTGCCTGAAGAAGACCCAAGATATCGAAATGCATTGTGTCTTGTCCTGTACTTTTGTCGTTGGCGGTAACTAACCCCCTCTCTTTCTAAATTCTTATTCAATAGTTACATAAAGGTTGAACAGAACTTTGGCTTGTTTCCCCCACTGATAGTCATTACCCAGCCCGAAGCAAGACTCATAACACCATTTCACACAAGTTCTGTATAATGGTGTGTTGTTACACGTCGGATGGGACTTGAAGGGCAAGAAAATATGTGAAGAAGTGACCTGTAAAGTCCATACAAATGCCTCAGCGCGTGGGTTTGAAAGACTGGAGACGATTACTTTCCGCGTCTGCTCGTCGTTATCACAAGCGATGCTGTACTATGTTGTATTCACAAGGTGTAACACGGAGGGGCAGTTGTCACATGTGCAGACTACTATGTAGTCTTTGTTTGCCGATGCTATCATACTACTTCAAGTTCCATTCTTCAGAAGAGTACAAAAGAATCGGTGTGATTGTGCATATAAATGGTTAAAATTATATGCTGCATCTCTTAAAAGATCTTTCAGTCTGAAAACCTTGTTTCAATACCCGCTACAGCTCTTAATGATTTTCATGACAAATTGTTCACACAGCTGGCCCGTTCCTCGGTATGAGAAATAATTGTCTGTAGCAAGACCACTGTTATCTAGTTACCCCCCCCCCCCCCCCCCCCCCAAAAAAAAAAAAAAAAAAAAGCCTAATAAGACCTTCGTTATCGAATGCGTTCACCTCTGTTTCACCCTTATTCACTTTTCGACCATCAAAGTAATCTGAAATATCATCTGCCATACACAGTGCTTGTCAACCACCAGATAGACCATCAGAGTAATCTGAAATATCATCTGCCATACACAGTACGGCTTTTATTGACTGTGCACATTCTCCAATGTTTTAAGTATCTAGCCATGAATCCCTCTCTTCGACACCAGTTACAAAACAGCTTTTTATGTGAACATTGTCATACACTTTGGGCAAACATATATAAAAGAGTGACAAATTTCCCTCCATGTTACGTATATTCTTCTGGACCGTTGAACATACAGAATACATGTTGACTCTTTTATTTTAACCTTTCCTATATCCGACCGCAAATTGTTTAATTTGATGAGCAACCACAAAAACAGAATCACTGGGCCGATAAACGAAGGAAGGAACATATTACAAAGCAAACACAACGCGTTTCGACCTATGGGATCTTCTTCAAACCGGACAAATAGCAAGCATGATTCAGCAACCCTGAAAGCAATAAATTGTCTGTCTGCATATCTGCTGGCTCCAGCCATGCTGTTCATCTTATCGATTCTTCGCTATGTGTTTCATGGCGGCCAGGTCGGTCTGTCGACCTTTCCACAGATCCACGCACTTCGCCCTGTTATCGTTTTTCTTGTTACGGGCTTTTGCTTGCCCCTCTCCATCCCCCGACCAGCAGTTTGTGTTTTCACCCAGGGCCCACATCTGTCTGCATGTTTGTCTGTCTGTCAGCAAAACGTCGGCAACACTGTTGAACTGGGTTTACCCAATGTGTTGAGAAGATGTGACCCAAAGTCTCCTGGAAGCTGACATGGTGTGTGGCCTGGGGGACCTTTTCAACCTTGGTGTGGATCTATGGTGCAGATCATTTTTAAACAGCACATCTAGGATCCAAACAGCAAGATTATTACACATATATGCAGAGCTCGAGCATTGTCAGGGTCGTTAATCGATAATCTAAAAAGTAATATCTTTAAATGGAATGTTCTAACTTTCTAAAGGTAAAATGTCATATGTTTGAATGGAATGTCATAACTTTCTAATGGCAAAAAATGATATCTTTTGATGGAATGTTCTACTTTCTAATGGCAACAAGCTTCACATGTTGATTTCTCCACACTCTGTCATGGAAAAGGGCAGGGGAAGTAACTATGATGGACCATACCAACAATTACTTTCCCATGGCGGTGACCAAAAGGCAGGTCCAGGATCAGTCCGACCGTGGCAGATGTCTGCGCTCTCCTGGGCGCCCTTCTGGTTTGTTTTTGCTTTCACCCCTCAAAGAGGATTTTTTTTTTAATCCACAGAATGTTGTCAGAATAATGCAGCTACTGTTCCGGGATCTTGTAACTTACGCATGGGACTTCTTTGGGACATGTCTTTCCAAATGCCCTGTGCTGTGGGTGGGTGTGGGTGTATGTGCAATGGCGCCCAGGCATTGTCTGTGTATCTGTGGTTCGAATCCTTACATACAGATGAAGCCCCAAATACTAATGATTCTTTAGTTTGCTCAGACTGCTTGCATTGT
>JADBJO010022869.1:17500-20000 GCA_016801955.1 Conus betulinus
TCTCTCTGTCTGTCTGTCTGCCTTCTGTCTTTCTGTCTGCCTTCTGTCTCTCAGTTTGTCTGTCTGCTCTCTCTCTCTCTCTCTCTCTCTCTCTCTCTCTCTCTCTCTCTCTCTCTCTCTCTCTGCCCCGAACACAAATGGAAAACACGTGCGCAGCGGATCTTCGTCCGATTTTATGGAGTTGTTTGTTTGTGAGGGCTTTTCGGAGGTGGGAGTGGATCCGGAGATGATTGGGTGGCGCAAATTGAGGAGGAAACAAACGCGGGGCGGACAGAGCCGTTCGTCAATGAACCAGGAGAGCACCTGCACAGGGGGGGACGCAGTCTTCCTCTGCAAAGAGCATGGCCTTATTCTGGGCAGGAATTGCGTCACATATTCGGATGTTTTTTGTTATTTTCGTTCGTTTGTGTGTTCGTTTTTTTTGCTTCTCGTTGGGTTAATCATCTGGGTTATGATCAGTTTCAGCTAGTTTGTGAATGCTTCTACAACTGAGCTCCACGGTTTTTGTTGTTGTTTTCCCCGCTCAGACTTTTGTTTGTCTCTTTGTTCTTGTTGATTGTGATGCGTGTGTGTGTGTGTGGGGGGGGGGGGGGGGGGGTGAATGTGTGTGTGTGTGTGTGTGTGTGTGTGTGTGTGTGTGTGTGTGTGTGTGTGGATGTGGAGGGGTGGTGGTGAGTGTGTGTGTGTGTGTGTGTGTGTGTGTGTGTGTGTGTGTGTGTGTGTGTGTAAAATCACATATTAACAACAACAAAACCAATACAATTAAGCGAATAACTAACACACACACACACACACACACACGCGCGCGCGCGCGCGCGCACGCACGCACAAGAAGAATCATATTACGAGGAAAGAAAGAGACATTAAACGCTAATCAAATCAAAACAATCTTAGTCCAAAGCAGTGATCGTAAACTTGTTTTGATTTAAAGATAGAGTCACTTAATGTATTCAGAGGAAGTCTTGGTAAACTTGCATGATTTAAAGATGGAGTCACTTAATGTATTCAGAGGAAGTCTTGGTAAACTTGCATGATTTAAAGATGGAGTCAGTCACCTACTGCATTCAGACCTAATCTAGGTAAACTTACATGATTTAAAGATGGAGTCACCTAATGTATTCAGACCAAATCTAGGTCAAATTACATGATTTAAAGATGGAGTCACCTAATGTATTCAAAGGAAATTCAGCCTCCCCTGTTCTGCACGGAGGGGACATTACACCGCAGTCACAGAATCAACACACAGTCTTAGCTTTCATCACTTCAGTGCAAGGTAGACATTGAATCAACGCCTACCTTGCGCTGAAGTGATTAAAGCTAAGTGATTGCTCCTTCATTTTCACTGTCCTATTTGTATTATCTTGCCCGAAGAAGACCTGAGAGGTCGAAACGCGTCGTGTTTCGTCTCGTGACTCGTTTGTCCACGTTTCTCTTGGCGGTTCGCTAACATTTATTTCAGATTTACTTTAAGGCAGGACAGCGGGAAAAACTTACATGATAAATCTGTTATGCTTTCAGTACTTTAAGGAGGAAACTTACTAAGGATACCCATTCCGCTTTAGTGAGTGTAAGAAAGAAGTTTGCAGACATAACAACCATTACGCCTTTAACACATTTAAAGGGGAGTAAAGACTATCATGCGTTTTAGTCAAAGGTCGGGAAAACTTGCATGGGGAAAGAATCAATATTAGTACTGGAAAGTAAGAGTGACGTATGTGAGAAATATGGCTCATTTCGTCACTGAATGGGGAACCTTGATGACATAAAACTATTGCGCATTTACTTACTGGAACGGAGAACTTACATGGCGTACGAACTATTAGTATTACACGTTTAGTAACTGGACGGAAAGATCACGCAACATGAAAAAACTGTTACACGCGATAAAAACGAATAATCGTGCCGCAAAACATTAGACTCAACAAATTACAAAAAACAAACACTGCGCGTTTCGACCTCTTTGGTCTTCTTCTTCAATCTAGCGAAACAGCATTCAAATCAATTTTTTTTTTTTTTTTTTAAAGAAGAAGAAGAAAAAGAAAGAAATACAAAGGACAAACAGACAGCGACTTCGTTGTTTCTTCGTTTTCATTGTCTTCAATGTTGTTTGTCTCGCCCGTGGAGTTTGTTTTGTAATTTGTGTATGCTTTCGTTTGGCGGCACAGTTATCCTTTCTTTAATCTAATTTCCATTTCTGCCAGTAGTCACCTCCCTTTGAAGCCAACTATTCCACACGGGGGAGCTTACATCACTGCCAAACTGTCATGCAGTCCACTACCATACAAATTACAGAGAGAGAGAGAGGAGAGAGAGAGAGAGAGAGAGAGAGAGAGAGAGAGAGAGAGAGAGAGAGAGAGAGAGAGAGTGAGGACAGGATAAACAGTACCAAACGAAGGCAGGAAAAGTGGGAGAAAGGGGGGACAACCCAAAGTGCTTATGTATTCAATCGTTTGCCTGGTCAGTGCTTCAACATCCAACCGTTGACAAACGCCTGGCGGTT
>JADBJO010022870.1:0-12500 GCA_016801955.1 Conus betulinus
GCAGTGGAAAGATGGGCGTTGTCTTCCCCTATTTTCTCTTTTTCTTGATAGATAGGTCTACTGAGTGTATCATCGGAAGCGACAACATCGGTGCTGATTTCATGAGCCGGTTCGGGGGAGTGAAATACATTATCATTTTATTGGACTCTGGAAACAGTTAACTTGGTAGGTTTTGAAATGAAACGCGACCCATTTCTTTGTATCCTACATTTGTTTTAAGGAATGGGTAATGTCACAGATCGCCGTCGCTTATCATGTATCAAGTTTCATGTGAAGTTTATTTATCGGATGGTGTATGTTTATCAATGCAATCGTTCCGGGGGTCTCTTTAGAGTACCATGATAGTAAAGAAAGTACAAGAAGCTTTCAGAAATTGTATCTTGAGTGTTCCGATCATTTTGATACTGTAACACGTGATGGTTCTCGGTCCTCCCAGAAAAGGCTCATGCACTTTGCTGTGCCACGTCATGATTCTGGAACATTCTAGAATCCTCCATGATTGTTGACCGGGCTGCGTCTTACAGCGGTTCTGGAACTTTGAATTTGATGTTGTTGGAATAATCAAGAGGAAGAGAAAGCGGGCGATATGATGAGAGGGAGCTTGGGTTGAAAGTGACACGTGTTGTTTTTGGAACCGTTGTGATGGTCACAGACTGTTGACTGGTGAGTCGTTTGCCGGAATTAAAGATTTGAGTTTGCTAGTACTTCTCTAAGGTTGTAGTATACTCCCTCTGGGTCAATTCAATGGGAGATTTTAAACCCACTTTTGTCAACACGATTCAGTAAGCGTTCCACGCTCACTAAAGTGTCAAATAACAAATTCTTCTTCATCATAACAAACCACGGAGGCAAGTTCATGTGCTTCGTGGCGGACGCGTCTCTGAGAAGGTTGCTTACATTTTCTGACCAACACCGCAGGTGTCTGTATTTCTCTGCCCTGGTTGACACAAGGATACATTATGACAAAGGAGAGCATTAAGTGTAGCCATTTCTCATCGTCTCAGACCAAAATGGAAACCCAAGACAAGGACCATGATCGCCACCCTCACCTTTATCAATCATTATGAAATAAAAAAAAAAGAAATTAACTGTCAACAAGAAGTCATGTGACCAAAATACTCAGTTGTTGCGAATGATGACCTCAGTTCTATTTATGTGTACGGAACGAATCGGAACGTGTCAATTTCCACAGACTTCGGCCAGGAACAATCCTATGGCTCCCTCAGCTTTTTTCTGTGTGCATATTGTGTATGAGACTTTGTTTTACTGTCTCATTAAAAATAACACCCTGCGACTCAAACGATCACTTGTAGCCACGGCAGGTCTATATAAGCAAGGAGCCTGCAGACATGGCAGACTTGCTCTGCCTGCATGAGAGCATCACCCATTCTTTATGTGCGGGATCACATCTTCTGATCCAGAAGACTGAAGTCGGCATTACTCACAGACAGCCACCATGGCAAAAGGAAGGCAAAGGAAGAAGAAGACCCGCGCAGGCTGACCTCTGATACACCAGCCACGATCCAAACGACGAACAGACCATGACACTGAAACACCATCACCAAGCACCTGCATACATAACACAAACAACACTTAAGAACGGCGGATCCAACTACTTCTAGGATTCTTTTGCAGGGTGGTTGAGGGTCTGGTGCCAGCGATCACCCCGAGTGACTTCATTACACCTCAGAAACCAGGACGACGCATCAGCTCCACCAGAGACAACAGTATGTACCTGTCACAAACCCAGTGGAGAACTACATACGAAACAATGATAGGTGCTACTGCGTTCCTGAAACACACACCGATCAGTACCGAAACTCATACTTCCCAAAGACAATAAGTGAGTGGAACCACCTCGACGATAACATCGTACACCAAAAGTCAGTCGACAGCTTCAAGTCGGCTCTGGCAAAAGCCAGAAGCCGATAATACCATCACGCTGCGCACCCCCACCGTCGCGCCTATGCCAGAAAATGGATGTTAGCGATGTACCAATCCAGATCCAGATCCAGAGACCCACAACCAAACACCACAAGTTAGGCCTGGGCAGTTATAGTCCGGTTCATTTTCAATGGACTAACTGATGATGTCTGATTTCCCTTAGAAATATATATGTATCTTCTAATCACTGATCTCGATCCACTGGATCAAATATTGTGACTTTTAGGCTGAGTAAAGAAGGGGGGAGAAACCTGCTCCATGTGTCCAGTTTGAACCGCCAACCAGCAAACACTGGCTTCCTCAAAGAGTATACTATCGGCTGGGCCATTACTGGGCTTTGTTATCATCTTGACTGCAGGTTATGATCTGTTCATTCCGCCATAAACGCCGCTATTATCAATAAAACAAATATTCATTAAAGCGGAGTGCAAGAGGTAATTTGTGACACTGGGAGACACTCCTCAGAAATTCCGAAGCATTCAATGTGGATACTATTCATGTATTAGTGGACTTCTTTCACATCTGCAGTAGGCAGGTCTTCCTACCAATCGGAAGGCAGTTTTCAGAATTCGACGTATCACCTAATCTGACATATGTATTCATGTTTATGAAAAAAGAGACAGACATGAGAAACAAGGACGGAAGTTTCAACAGACTTGTTTCTGCTTCAACGTCTTTCTGTTGAAAATCCATTTCTTCTTGGACGCAAGCACAATGAATGCTGTCATCAAGCACCTGAAGGGAAAAAAAGGCTGTCTTTTCTTATGATTGTGTACGGCCATTATCTTTTTTTTCCCCTCATTCGCCGAAAATAACGTCCTCTGATTTGCATGGAGAGCCGTGTACACACACACACACACCCCCACACACACACACACACACACACACACACACACACACACACACACACACACACACACACACACACACACACACACACACACACACATTGACATGAGCGACGTTCTCATACATTAAAGATGAGTAAAGCAGTTCGTTTGGTTCATCCCTGGGGCTAACTCCGGCTACGTCTTTTGTGAAATAGCCGACTATTTGTTTCTCAATGCACCAGCAGAAAAACAGCAACAGCAACAACAACCAGAACAACATTAACAACAAAGCTCAGGTTCCAGAAGTACAGACATTGTGTCACGTTCTGTTCTCCATGCCCCTGTAGGAAAAAAAAACGACAACACCAATATCAACAACAACCAAGCTTTTGTTTTATTTGCTCAGGTTCAAGACGTGCAGAGCCGGTGTTACGTTTCTATGATTACCCCACGCAAGGAATAACTCCCCGGCGGATGATGAGTACTAGTACTTAAACTCACCCACCGTAGAGTAAATCCAGCCAGCCTTCTTCCTTCGTTCCAAAAAAAATCACTCCTCTCCTTCAAACTTCTCAAAACGTGTGTGTTGCGCGCACGCGCGCGCGTGTATGTGTGTATATGTGTGTGTGTGTGTGTGTGTGTGTATGTGTGTGTGTGTGTGTGTGTGTGTGGTGTGTGTGTGTGTGTGTGTGTGTGTGTGTGTGTGTGTGTGTGTGTGTGTGTGTGTGTGTGTGTGTGTGTGTGTGTGCGCGCGCGCGTGTGCATGTGTGTGTGTGTGTGTGTGTGTGTGCGCGTCTGTGTGCATGTGTGTGTGTGTGTGTGTGTGTGTGTGTGTGTGTGTGTGTGTGTGTGTGTGTGTGTGTTCATGGACCAGCAATTTCTCAATCAAATCCAGAACGAAGGATTCAATCGTCATTTTTCAGATCTGATGCATGGTATGACGTAGTGTCAACAGCTGAAGGGAGATGAAAAAAAAAATCTCACCAGAATAAGGGGTGACATGTTTTTCCCCGGTCCCATCTTCTCTGCCGCTTCAGAGAATTGCTCCCCGTGCTGCTCATTCCGTCTCCCTGTCCATAGCCACACCCCAGCTAACTGCTCATCACCACAAGGACCAGTCAATGTCAAGTCTTTAATGAGGCGATCCACCATAGCAGACATGGCGCTGCTTCTGTGTCATTTCAGTGGTGTTGAGTGGTGCCTGTTCTGATCCAACAAGCACAGGACACCACCAGCAACCCCCCTACTGACGGCAAGAACTGCTTAGTCATGGTGCCAGTAAGGAGTCAGCGTCCTCTTCGGAAGGCTCCCACCACTTCCGTCCATCGACAGACCTCATGAATTTGCTGACGCTGGCGATAAAGGGTGATGATTTGTTCGCGCTTGATACACAGTACTGCTAAGATTGTTATACCCAGCGCGCATGGGTGAGTGTGTGTGGCGTGTGTGTGTGTGTGTGTGTGTGTGTGTGTGCGGCGCGCGCGTGCGTGTGCGTGTGTTTGTTTGT
Source organism: Conus betulinus (assembly GCA_016801955.1). Lineage (NCBI taxonomy): Eukaryota > Metazoa > Mollusca > Gastropoda > Neogastropoda > Conidae > Conus > Conus betulinus. The sequence goes on from JADBJO010022870.1 coordinate 4,282, forward strand.
GTGTGTGGTGTGTGTTGTGCGTGTTGTGTGTGTGTGTGTGTGTGTGCGCGCGCGCGCGCATGTTGCATCTCTCTCTCTCTCTCTCTCCTCTCTCTCTCTCTCTCTGTGTTTGTTTTGTGTCCTCTGTGTGTCTCCTCTCTGTCTGTGTGTGTGTGTCTCTCTCTGTGTGTGCAGAAAAACAGCGCGTTGGAAACATGTAATCCATCTCTTCAGATACAACTTCTAGTTGACCTTTTACTGTCTTCTCGAGGATGGCGAGCACTAACATACAAACTCCTCGCCTTAAAAAATGGCCTTTTCTTTGTCGGCCGGCTGGTCCCGTAAAATGTTATTCGTTGGAAACAGACAATAATCTGACAACGCTTCCGTGTATTTCTGAATTAGTAACACTTGCTGCTTGTCTTCGGCCACCAGAATGTTTCCAGAGTTCAGCTGAACAACACAGTACACCTAATTCACCCCCAACTACCACCCACCCCCTCCGGAAAAGAAAACAAGAAATGCAGAAGGTACTTGTACCATAGTTTCTCTCTTTTCACTTTGTTGTATGGACTTTGTCCGTATTCTCTTTAGTCTAATGGTTTGAAAAGTTGCCGGTGTTTAATGGCAAAGTAATATTGACAACAAAGGTGGAAGATACGAACCAGCTTGAGAGTTCACTCGGCCTGAAAGTCTTCAGACTGGATTCTCAAGGGAAGAAAACGTCAGAGAGATCTAATGGGAGATATCTCTGTCTTTTCTCTGTCTCTGTCTGTCTGTTCTGCGCTGTCTCTCTTTCTCTCTCTGTCTCTGTCTCTGTCTCTGTCTCTCTCTCTCTCTCTCTCTCTCTCTCTCTCTCTCTCTTCCTCTCTCTGCCCCCCCCCCCCCCCCCCCTGCCCTCTCCCTCTCTCTCTCACAACCCGTATCTCTCCACCTCCCTCTCCCTCCCCTCCCTCCACTACCCACTCCCTCCACTACCCACTCCCTCCAACACTTACTAACATACAAACTCAGAGATACGTCCGCTTCCAATTCCCCTCTCCTCCCCCTCCTTCCCTTTCCTCTCCCATTCCTTCTTGACCCCCTCCCCCTCCCCCACTTTTTGCCCCCCATCCTCCTCCCACCTTTCAGCATCAGACCTGTTCTGTTTCTGCCTTGCTGCTCTTCTAAATACGCACCTTCCACCTCACTGCCAGCACACACACACACACACACACACACACACACACACACCACACGCATGCACGCACGCACGCGCGCGCGCGCACACACACACACACCACACACACACACACACACACACACACACACACACACACACACACACACACACACAGGTTAAAGCCCAGACCACGTGAAAACAAAAGATGTCATTAGAATTCATATTTGGCCCCGTCATCCTCTGTCCAGGCTGTAAGTGAGCTGTGTTCAGGACAAAACCCTCCGCCGTTCCGGACTACACCTAAAACCATGGCGCACGCAGACAGCGTCACGTACATTCCAGAATCTAACGGGTTCCAGAACCCCTTTGAAGTCATCACCTTCCTGGAACCGGAGAAACAGCAGCAGCAGCAGCAGCAGCATGACGATGAAGAGGAGGAGGAGGACTCGCAGCAGGGCTACAGACGCTCCAAGTGGGCCAACAAGCGAGAGTACATTCTGTCCACCATAGGGTATTGTGTGGGCGTGGGCAATTTTTGGCGGTTTCCTTACGTCTGCATGCGCAACGGCGGGGGTAAGTCAGTTAGAGATTGGAACGTTGGTGAGTCTGAGAAAGCTTTAAAGTGGTATGGGTGATGATGGTCTGTTAGAGGTTTACTGTGTTTAGGGCAGGGGGGTGGAAAGGAAGTTTGGGTGGAGGGGGGCTGCGAGAAGGGTTGACGGTGAGTGGGTGGGTGGAGGTGGAGCTAAGCATCTTTTTGGTTCTTTTTGGTTATCTTGTGTGTGAGTAAATGTGTGTGTGTGTGTGTGTGTGTGTGTGTGTGTGTGTGTGTGTGTGTGTGTGTGTGTTGTGAGAGAGAGAGAGATGAGAGAGAGAGGAGAGAGAGAGAGAGAGAGCGAGAGAAGTGAATAATACCTAGATATGGAAAATATATAAAACACCGTTTTTTTTGTGTTTGCTTGTTTTTTCCTGCTTACGCAGGCTGATACTCCTGCCGACACTCCCTGTAGAGACAGGCAAGGATTAATCCTACCTACCCAACAAAAAGGGAGTAGAGTTTTTGTGTGTATGACCGTTTTTTTTATCCCGCCATTAGGGCAGCCCATATTCCAGCTTCGGGGAAGTGCATGCTATCTGTAACATGTCATCCATACCAACGGCCAAAACTGGCCTTCTCTTCCGAAAGTTGGTAATGGGATTTAACGAGCGTACAAGATGTTATGCGTGCGTTCACACACGGAACCTCGGTTTATAGTTTCATTCGAAGGGCTCTTTTATGTATGGGAAATGCAGTCAGTAATCAATGTTTATTCCGAGGGAAAAATGCCCCTGTACCGAAACGGCCCGGCGGAGATTCGAACCCGCAAACCCCAGGATCACCAAGATTACGAGCCGGTCTCTACCACCACTGAGCTATTCCGGCCCCCAATAAAACACGTTACAATGCGGGATTTTTATTCTTACCCTTTTCATGGCTTTTTATTGTAGGAATTTACACCCCCCCCCCCACCCCCCCACCACCCCACACACACACACCCCACACACACACACACACACACTTAGCTGTTTGGCGAACGGCAGAAGTGCACTGGCGGGGGATGGGCGGGAGTGAGATTCAAGTGGGTGGGTGGATGGTGGGAGGCGCGTGGTGGGAGGGGTCAGTGGGTGGGTGGATGGTGGGGATGTGTGGGTGGCATGGTTGTGATGGGGCGTGGGTGGGTGGATGGCGGGAGGGTCAGTGGGTGGGTGGATGGTGGAGGCGTCAGTGGGTGGTGGATGGCGGGAAAGGCGTTTCAGTGGGTGGTGGATGGTGGCGGGCCGTCAGCAGGGGTGGGTGGATATGGTGGGAGGGTCAGTGGGATCGGTGGATGGTGGAGGGGTCAGTGGGTGGGTGGATAGTGGGAGGGGGTCAGTGGGGGGTGGATGGTGGGATGGGGGGTCAGTTGGGTGGGGGATGGGTGGGAGGGGTCGTGGGTGGGTGGATGGTGGGAAGGGGTCAAGTGGGGGGTGGGTGGAGGTGGGGGAGGCGTCAGTGGGTGGAGGTGGGAGGGGTGGGATGGTGGATGGTGGCAGTCAGGGGTTGGAGGTGGGATGGTGAGGGGTGGGGATGTGTGGTGAGAACGTCAGTGGATGGGTGGGAGGAAGTGAGAGGTGTCGCGTCAGTGGGTAATGGATGAGGGAGGCGGGAGTCAGTGGGGGGTGAACAAAAAAAAACATGGGGGGGAGGCAAAATATCTTCAAGGGCATATCAAATGGTCAGGAGAGAGAGGGAGGGCGAGTGGAGGTCAAGGAAAAATACAGATGGATGATGGAGTCAAGAGGAGTGCAAGGGCCGGGATATCATGTTGGTCCAGAGAGAAGAGAGGAGGCGGAGTGGGGGAGAGAGAGCTGAGAGGAGAGGAGTGACTTTGGAGGTGAGAGAGCGAGATCTTTGCGGATGAGCAAGGGAGATGAGTTGGAGAGAGAGACGCGAGACTAGAGAGAGAGAGGATCGGCGCCGAGAGAGAGCGATTGTTGAGGAGATGACGATGAGTGAGAGGAGGAGAGATGAGGAGAGATGAGAGAGAGATGGAGAGAGGGAATGGTATTAGGGAGAGGGTGGGGGAGATGTTTTTTATTTTTTTTCTTTTTTCTTTCGAGATCGGGATCTCTAGAAAGCTACACAGACAGATTATTGCACTGACACAAAAAATGAAGCTTATATAGCATCTGTTATTTGAAATTCTAAAATGTTTGTTTTGTTGGTTTGTTTTCTTTTCTAAAATAGAACTTTTAAAGAAAAAAAAAAAAAAAAAAGAAACAATAACAAACCAAGATGAATGACACTCATCCACCCCTTCACTACCATCATCAATAGTCTTGCCTTTCATCCGCATCATTTCATTCAGATTAGATAATCACATTAGGAATCTGATGCATGGTTTTGATAATGAGCACAAATGAGTGACAAATCCACGACATTGCCTTTTGTTTACATGTGCGCGCGACGCAGCGCGCGTGTGTGTATGTGTGTGTAGTACTCTGTGTGTGTGCCTGTGCCCGTGTGTGTGTTGTGTGTGTGTGTGTGCGGTGTGTTGTGTGTGTGTTGCTGTGTGTAGTGGCGCTGCGCGCGCGCACTGTGCCTGCATTCTTAACTCAAAATGCTGTCTTAAGTTTCGTCAAAGATCGTTCATGGACATTTTTCAAAAGCCATAACAGGATTCTCGCGTCATGAATCACACAGAAAGATTGATTTGGCATTTGAGATATTTATGTTTCCCGACCGTAAATTACTGGTCAAATGCAGACCACGGCAGCTTAATTCCGGGCAGCTCTCCGAAGCCAGGCCAGGTTGTGTTTTCATCATGGGACTGGTGTTCGTGTCTCCCTGCTGCGGCCGAATAGTCCATAACTCTTACCCAACCGGGCTAAGTCTACACGACGATACAGTGCGGTTTTCGCCTGGGGCGGTGACTGTACCAAGTTGGTGGAATTTTTTGATAAAAGAGTTGAAACTTTAACAAGAACGTTTCGGCTTTATGTGTCAATGGTTTAAAGATTTTGTATGCAGTTGCTGATTGAACCACGTTTTAGCTCCCAGAGGGTTCTCCTCCCCCCTTTTTCCCCTCCTCCCTCCCCTTTCTTTTTTTTTTCTCTTTTTTTCTCCCATGGTCAGACCTGTTGGTACCTATTCTATCAGGGCGTCTGCGATTCAAGGGCCTTATAGTTTCATGTTTGTCCCGTGGTTGTTTTTGAAATGTTCTGGTGCCACACGCACTGTGTATTTTTGTGTGTGCTCTTTACTTTTTTTTTTACGCCTTTGTAGGTGCGTTTGCATGCGTGACCTCCGTGCTTCGTGAGTGAGTGCGGGGTGTTGGTGTGGGTGTGTGTGTGTGTGTGTGCTCGCCCCCTCCCGTGTGTGTTCGAGCGTATGAATATGTGCATTGATCCTCTTTGTGGGTGGCCTATGTGTGCTGCTGTTGTGGTGTTTTCGTGTTGTGTGTTTGTGACTTGTGTGCGGCGCGTAACGCGTGCGCGCGTGCCAATGGTAGTGTATGCACGTACGGCGTCGTTGGCCGTCGTATTTGTTATGGGCTTGTTCCGCCCCGTTGAGCCATCCTCGTGCATGCGAACGCTGTGGCAAAAATATAAGTTGTATTTCTGCATATATGGTTGTGTTGCGATACGGGTATTGCTTTGTCAGGACCATGTACGCTGCGCGAGCGGCGCGCGCGCGGTGTATGTTTGTGTGTGTGTTGTGTGGGGGGTGGTGGTTCGGTGTGGTTTTTTTTTGTTGTTGTGCGGTGTTTTTTTGGTTTTGTGTGTGCTGTTGTTTTTGTTTTGCTCTCTTTTTGGTGGGTGAAATGGTGTTGTGCTTTGTTTTTCTGATGGTCTGTGTGGAGCGCTGCGCCCTTCTGTGCGTCGTGCTATCCTCTGTGGTGGGCGTTCGGTGTTTGTGGTGTACTTTGTGTGTTTTGTTTTATTGTGGGGATGGCTTGGTAAGAACCCATTGTTGCTAAGCTCTCTAGCTATCAGTGATTTGATGAGGACTTTGACCCTGATGATGATGATGATGATGTGATGATTGATGATGAGTGATGAATTGATCGATTTCATGTGGGGGAGGGAGTGATGGGAGAGCGGGGAGGGAGGAGGGGAGGAGAGAGGAGGAATCAGTTGTTTCTACTGGGTTGTTATTAACTGAGACTCTTCTTACTATTATTCTATCATCATACACAATATGCAATATATAACGATGATGATGACCGACCGACACCACGACCGGGAACCGGACACGATTCTCGACTGACAACAAAACAACTCCACCATAACAACAAAACAACTAATTCAACAACGACAAGACAAAACTGAACAACAGGCAAGCCACGCGAAGGGAATAGAAAGTGGCCAGGTTGATAAGAACTGACGGGATGCTCTGTCTGGGTTCTGCGGCAGGTGCCGTTACTCATTTCCCATTTTCTTACGTCAGGCAATCGGTCGTGTTTGGTGACTTAGTCTCATGGGAAGGTAGTTGGCAGCACCGCGACCGGTCCTAAATTGGGCGCACAGTTGTTCACCTTCGAGTAGCGCCTAGCCAATTTGGACGCATTGCCAGTGCTCTTCCACACAACGGTCTGACTCAGGCTACCCTCCGGAGGTATGTATGTCTGTGTTATGTGTATGCGGTCGCCCCGCTCTGCATGTCGGCTCGTCATGTCCGTTGGCCTATGTTCTGTACTGTCGTTCTAACCTCATCCATCGTCTCCGATATCTGACTACCAGTCAGTCTCCAGTCGTCATGACGCTCTCTTTCTTCCCTCGACTTGCTATGTTTGCCCGTAAGCTGCGTTTGTCACCTTATGTCTCTCTGGCCGCCCTCCCCACATCCTTTCGTTTCTCTATCATTTTGCTGGTCCTTTTCGCCCTCGTATGTATGTTCGTCTTGTTTGTCCGTACTCTCCCTCTATCTCTCTCTCCTCTACCACCTCTCCCCCTCTTATTTGGTCTCTCATACTCTCATTCGTAAAACACACCACAACACACACAACAACAACACACCACACACACACACACACCACACCACAAATTCATGTCAGTGTCCGTTTCTTTATGACGCTGAGTTGTTCTGTAATTTAAACTTTTCGCAAACCACAAGCAGACCAAGCTCTCTAATGACAAGAACCAGTATATGTGATCATGAAAGGGAGCGTGGACTGCGTGTTGCATATAAAAGGGAGGTAAGCATTGATTCCTATCAGGCCGTTACTTTTTGTTTTTTGTTGTGCGCGTAGACACATGCTCATTCCGCCCCACACCCCCCCACCACCCCCCGATCTCCAGCACCACCCCCCCCCCTCACCACCCTCCCCCACCCCTCTACCCCCCTCACCCCACACCTCCATGACCCCCCCCCCCCCCACCCCCAGCACCCGAATCCCCCCCCCCCCCCTCAGCCTAATCCACCGACCCCCACCCTCACAACACCCCACCAAACAAAAACAAACACTCCCACACCCCCCCAAACCCACACCCACACCCCCCCCCCCCTCCCACCCCCCCCCAAACCACCACCCACCGGAGGAGCCCGACGCCGTCGACGCCCCCCCAGGACCCCCCCCCCACCCCGATGCCTCTTCCATATCGCTCAGACAAAGTGCACTAGACCCCGTAGGTCATTGTATCTATCCACAGGTTGATTGGATGTGAGTAGGAGTTTATTGTAAAGCGCTTAGAGCTGTCTGTGATCCGCATGTGATAGGTACGCACATATACTAATCATCCCAAATAATACTAATACCTAACACTAAAGTGTCCAATTCCTAGAACAAAGTGTCATTAAACACTTTCTAGCTCACCACTGACTCAGAGACCAGTTAATATGATATGGAACGATGGTCGATTGGTTTGATACAAAGGCGAGCAGCAGTATTCAGGCGGTTCTTTTCCACGCGTGACCCCACCCATCCCCCACTCCCGCCTTTTCCTACGCAAAGTGAATAGGGTAGGACAGCCCATTGAGTGAGTGAGGGTGTGTGTTTTTTGTCAAAGAAGTTAGAGCTTGGTCTGTGACGAGGATACGGCACTATATAAATACCTACACCACTATTTGTAATATAAGTATAGGATATAATTAATATAAATAATATATTAATATAATTAATATAATAAATAAATATAATATTCATATAAATAATATAATCTAATAAACTAATATAATAATATTTGGCCACCAAGAAATAAATGAGGTGAAATGAAAATGGAGAAAAGTTGGATGGTCAAGGCAAAGGGTAGTACGTTGATTTGAAAGTTGGAAAAGGTCGAGACCAGAAAAAAAAAACATCAAATTATGGTATCATGCTAGCTTGAAAAGGCATTCTTATACAATTCAGGCTAACAGTTCTTTCTCGTGAAATCGGAACTAATGATTTTCACGTGCGGAAAACAGTTAGGATCGTCTCTAAGCAAAAAATGTTTTACTTGAAAACAGTTTCTTATTACTGAAAAAAACCGCTATGTTCCTGTGAAAACATCTTTATTACTGGAAAAACACAACTGTTCCTTTGTTAAAAACTCACTATTATTACTGGAAAACGCCAAT
>JADBJO010022870.1:17500-27312 GCA_016801955.1 Conus betulinus
TGATACCATATTATATGGGTATAAGCGCTCGGGATGAAAGGCACATGAATGGATTATTCCGTGTGACAAATTATGTCAAACTGGATTATTATGCGTTAGTTCTCGTGTTGTGAAGAGTTATATGTCTCATTAAGCATGGGCGGAAAGGAAAATGTGGGCTTCGTTTTTGTGGTCTTAGGAGTGTTATGTGGCTTATTGTGGTGTGTGTGTGTGTGTGTGTGTTGTTGTTGTGTGTGTGTGTGTGGTGTGTGTGAGCGAGAAGAGAGAGAGAGGGAACAGATTTGACGAGAGAGAGGGCAGACAGGACAGACAGAAGACAGACAAACAGAAAGACAGAAAAAAAAAGCTATATATGTCCCTTGCATTATTAATGGTGTTGTTTGTATTTATTGCTGCCACCCCCCCCCTGGGGTGGTCGCTGGGAGGGGAGAGGTGGGCTCGGGAGCGATGGCCAGGCAAAAGAAAGAGAAAGTTTAGAAAACTCATATCCAGTATAAACATTCACACTGAGCAGGCCTCAAAAGCTTGGCCAGGCTTAAGAATCCTCTCCCCACTTTCTCCTCCCTCTCTCTCTCTCTCTATCTCTCGCTCTCTCGCTTCTCTCTCTTCTCTCTGTGAAGTATATGTGTACCACACAAACACACCCACACAACATATAGATACTATATTTATATATATATATACTAAGATATTAATTATATTATATTATATAAATATATAGGTAACATATAAATAATAATAACTATATATATATATATATGTGTGTGTGTGTGTGTTGTGTGGTGTGTTGTGAGGCGTCGTGGCGTGCGGCGGGCGTGCGTGCGTGCGTGCGGTGTGTGTGTTGTGTGTGTGTGCGCGCGCGCGCGCACGCGCTGCTGCGCGTGCGCGTGAACACAAGTTTGCCTATATGCGGGGCCACATTTGAGTAGTGTAAGTCAGAGGATAATTATCTTTTAAGTTGTAGATTGCTGTCTTAGGGCGGATGGAACATTTTTTTTTTTAAACGAGTATTTCTTTCTTTGAAAGAAAGGGTCCACCAGTTGAATGATTTCAACCGTCACTTCAGGTCGAAACGCCGGCACAGTAAAACAAGGAACGGAAATGAAATGGTTTCCGCAGCTGAAGAAGTTTGGCCGTGAGTGACTAATGATGTGCTCATTACATGCTCACACATGCACGCACACCCACGCACTGCGCGGGCGCGCGGCAGCGCGCTCGCACAACACTACACACACACCACACACAACACACACCACACACACACGCGCGCCATTGATTTCATGAACCGAGAAGATGTTTAATTGAAATCCAAATTCCTCTATATGAATGTATGTCATATGTGAGAAATGGGTAAATGTGGCTAAATTATTGTTTATTTGCTGTGAATGTGTTGTGACACAAATTAATTTCTAAATTGAGATAATAAAGTTGACTTGGACTGACTTGACTATTATGCACACACATACACGAGAGAGGGTGGGTGGGATGGTGCGGAGTGGGGGGGCTAGGTGCGACAGGGAAAGAAGAGAGAAGAGAGAGAGAGAGAGGGGGGGGGGAAGGGGGCATAAATGGCAACAAAGTATGTAATCCTTTTTCTGGTCTCCGTTTTCAAAATTCTAGGTATCAAATAATAGATCTCGAACATTTCCTACAGTGGGTTTTTTTTTTTATAATCAGGCAGGGCCTTTAAAAGGCCTCACCAAAGCCAGGGTGAGGCGAGGGACTGGACGTGTCCAACCAAATCTTCGTTTCTCTCTGTCTGGAAGACGGGGTCTTCTCTCTGTATTCTCCCTGTCTGGATGCTGGGTATTCTCTCTGTCTTCTCCCTGTCTCTGATGATGGGGTCTTATCTATCGTCTTCTCCTGTCTGGATGCTTGGTTTATTCTATCTGGATCTTCTCTTTTCTGGATGATGGGGTCTTATCCCTGTCTTCTCCCTGTAGCATGGATGCTGGGTTCTTCTCTCTCTGGATTGATGGGTTATTCTCTTCTGGTCTATCTCCCTGTCTGGATGCCTGGGTCTTCTTCTCTGTCTTCTCCCTGTGGCTGGATGCTGGGTTTTCTCTGCTCCCTGTATGGATGCTGGGGTCTTCTACCCCTGTCTTCTCCATGTCTGGATGCTGGTCTTCCCTCTCGGTATTCACCTGTTATGGATGATGGGTATTCCTCTATTGTCTTGATCCATGTATGGATGCTGGTGTTCTTCTCTTGTCTTCTCCTGTCTGGATGATGGGTCTTCTCTGTCTTGATGTTGGTCTTCTCTCTGTTCTTTCTCTATGTTGGATGCTGGGTCTTCTCTCTGTATTCTCCTGTCTGGATGCTGGGTCTTCTCTCTGGTTCTGGATGACTGGGTCTTCTCCTGTCTGGATCTGGGTCTTCTCCCTGTCCGGATGGGCTGGGCTTTTCCTTCTTCTAGCTTGTGCTGGATGCTTGGGCTTCTTTCTGTTGGGATTGGGTCTTCTCCTGTATGGATGGGGCCTTCCCTTTGTCTTCGCTCTGTCTGGATGTTGGGTCTTATCTCTATATGGATGTGGGGTTCTTCTCTCTATCTGGATGAGGGGTCTTCTATCTATCTGGATGCTGGGGTCTTCTCTATATCTGGATGTTGGGTTCTTGTCTCTTATGATCTGGAGCCGTGAGTCTTCTCTCTGTCTGGATGTTGGGTCTTCTCTCTGTCTGTGATTTGGGTCTTCTCTCTATATGGATGTTTAGGTATTCTCTCTATATGGATGTTGGGTCTTCTAGCGGTAGGGGATGTGGGTCTTCTCTCTATCTGGATGCTGGGTCTTCTCTCTATCTGGATGTTGGGTCCTTCTCTACGATCTGGAGGTTGGGTCTTCTCTCTATCTGCGATGTTAGGTCTTCTCTCTATCTGGGATGTTGGGTCTTCTAGCTGTATGGATGATGGTCTCTCTCTATGTGATGGGATGCTGGGTTTTCTCGTCATGGATGCTGGGTCTTCTCTCTATCTGGATGTTGGGTCTTTCTCTCTATCTGGATGGCAGGGTCTTCTCTCTAGTATATGATGTTGGTTTCTTCTCTCTGTATGGATTTGGTCTTCTCTATGTATGGATGTGGGTCTTTATCTATCTGGATGGTGGGTTTAGCTCTTGTCTGGATGTTGGGTCTTCTAGCTGTCCTGGATGTTGGGTCTTCTTGTTATCTGGATGCTGGGTCTTCTATATGCGATGCTGGGTATTTGTCTATCTGCGGATGTTGGGTCCTTATCTGATCTGGATGCTGGGTCTTACTCTCTGTTTCTGGATGTTGGGTTTCTAGCTGTATGGTGCTGGGCTTCTGGTATATATGGATGCTGGGGGTCTTCTCTCTGTCGGATGATGGGTCTTCTCTCTATATGGATGCTGGGTCTTCTCTCTGTCTGGATGTTGGGTCTTCTAGCTGTCTGGCATGATGGGTATTTCTGCTATCTGGATGCTGGTCTTCTCTCTGTCGGGATGATGGGTCTTCATCTCTATCTGGATGCTGGGTTCTTCTCTCTCTCTGGATCTGGGTCTTCTAGCTGTCTGGATGATGGGTCTTATGTCTATTCGGGATGCTGGGTCTTCTATCTGTCTGGATGCTGGGTCTTCTCTCTGTAGGGATGTTGGGTCTAGTTCTTCTGTCTGGACTCGTTGGGTCTTCTCTCTGTCTGGGATGTTGGGTCTTCTAGCCCGGTTGGTTATGCTGCGGTTCTTGGTGGCCACAACATATTTGTTGTCATTTGTCGTAGCCTAAACTGAAGATGGTGTGAAAAAAAAAAACACGTGTTCTGATACTGTTGTCCACCCGACGATGGGGAGCTGTTAAAGTTTCCAAGCGTGGCTTCGCCTTTGGCGGGTTGGAAAACGCATTGTTGGCCCTACCCTACTATCAAACGACCTGCGCATCGGTTCCTGGGAAAGACCAAATTGTTTTTCTTTTTTTTTTGCCAATTCCTTTTTCCGCTTTTTAGTTAACGGCATGATCCCCAAAACCGCACATTCCAGCTCCCTGTTACGGCCGCCACCCTTGCGTGGGCCGTCACACCTGCGTAAACGGCAATCCACAGCCGGGAAACTACGAGTCAAAGTCGTGAGTGATGATGCAACCCACCAAAGGGGAGACACTGCGCTGTGTCTGCTGAGTTACTTGGTTGGTGTTCAAGTGGTACATGGTCTGATCCAACACTCGCAGGGACAGCTCATACACCTCACAGTGACGACTGTGACTTTGAGTTGAGTTGCGGATTTCAGCTTAAATGAGAGTCCACCTCTGGAGGGCCGCCACTTATATCTGTCCGGCGGACCCCTCATACAAACTATCAAATGCAGAGATACAGAGAAAAAATTCTAAGCTGAAATCACCATGGAGATTTCAGCATGGTAGCCAGCCACAGAATGTGAGCCTTTTACTAGACTGATGGTTGTGAGGATGGGGATGATGGATGATGGAATTCCAGTTCAGGGCCGAGGAGAGAAATACGTGACAGGGGCTGTACTTTCATACCGTATCCCGAAGTCAACTAGGCCTGAGAGGTACAGACAACTGCAGCAGTGTGGTCAGGAAAATCAGAGTGGACAACTTTCAGGACACACCTTTCAGCGGATGACACTCAAATCTGTAGGACTGCAGTTCAACCATATGAGCCCCCTAGAATGCCATTGCTCTTGACAGGGAGGATTGGGGCAGGAAAGAAGAAACGTGAGATTCCAGCAAACAATCAACAAGAAACAAATGCACAAAAATTGTTGCGTCGTTTTTTTTCTTTGCTTTTAACCCTAATTTGTTATAGACTTCCCAAAATCTTCAAGGCTGAGAGGACCTAATCTCCCCCATATTGCTATCCTCTGTATGATCAGTTGTTCAGTATGTGGAAGAACTTAATCGGTCGTCTGCAAAGAGATAAAGAAAAAGTGCACGGCAAACAAATTTTCTGTCATTATGATTTCCGTTTTACATCTTATTCTCCCCGCAGCCGAACAATTTCATCGTGTTGTTATGACTCCCGTTTTTACCACTTCCTCTCCCGCTGCTCACAAAGGAATGGTGCCATTTAAGTGAATTACGCTGACGACTCCGATTTACCACCTCCGCTCCTGCTGGCTGGAGGCAGTTTCTGACCACACAGACCTCCGTTTCTGGGAGAAAGCGGGGGATGGGGAAGGGGGAGGCGGGTATGTGTTCGTAAAGCAAGAAACGCGCTACGGCCAGTAGCGACAAGCTGTGAGTATGGACAGTCTTTTTTTTCTTTTGGCAGTGGCATCATATGTGAATCTAGCTGGGTTAGGCCACAAAGTGAAGGGGCCGTCTCCCGCATAATGGTTTCACAAGACCATCAAAACGTACGATCTCATGAACGATCACAGAAATTGTAATGTTCAAACAGTTCTTCATTTCTTCCTTGAAAATAGCAAGCAACCACAGCACTGCAGTCTCAGGCATTCTCCAGCAAGCTACCACAGCTTTGTTCATTGTTGTGCTGAACTGAACAGCGGGAATGCAACTGAAATTAAAACTGACAGGACACTGTGGCCTGTTCGTCGTCGACTTGGCCCATTTTCATCACTGCGATTTTTGAATTTTGGTGAAATAGGGCACGACAGGCAAACGGGGGGATTAGGGACGGTTAGAATCCCGGGATTGGAAGCTATTGCTGATTTGCCACAGCCCACACGGAGTGGAAGGACAGTTCCACTTCCCTGATGGCACATATAAAAGAGTCAAACCACAAATTCAAACCTGTAGCCGGTTGTCAAGCTTGCTGATTCACGCATAAATATTTGCACATGCATGCATGGATACAGCACAATACTCCATTACACAAACAGTCATCCAACTCCACACACATCACAAGGCGCTAAACACAAGGTTTTAAAAAGTTCACTTTTCCCCCCAGTATCTCTCTCTTCTCCCATGTTCATACACAGCACTGGGTGGGGTTTATTATTCCGTCTGTTCACAGATCATAGTTTCACTTTATATTTCTTCCTAGGGGGTCAGTTCATCACAAATATGGGGTACCCTTCATTCCTCTTCTTCATCCAATCACAAACGTCTATGGTGGACTGCATACATATTTTCCACCTACCCTTTTTTTGCTTGGTTTCCGCCAGAGCACTAAAACTATGGCGATCTCCGACTTGCCTATGCAACCTTTGGACAGCATACAAACTATCTCTGGCTGTCTCTGGCTGGTTCCTTCCGACATCTTTCTGGCAGGGGGGTATGGCTATGGATCCCGTAGCTCACCCGACTCTCCCTCCAGTCACAGCCTCGTCTACTTTGCTACTGTTACCATAACGGCCGTAGCTAGAAAACAAAATAAGCTATGATGACTATACTGCCCACAGTTAGCAGCAATCCAACATGAACTTTTATTTTACAAAATAATTTCGATTTTCCAATTTCACGATCGAATGGATAAAATCAAAACAAGACTGGAACTTTCATAGTTCCTAAAATTGGTATCAAATACTTACTCTTGTCTAAATCACTTCCTAGCAAAATACAATCCGGCGTAAGCATGTTACAGACTCATGGCTGTATTAAATGGGCCTGACAGTCGGGCGTTGGCCTGTCGGTTTTTCCGGCCTTTTTTTCCATTCTATCAGCGCTGTTGCTCGAATCTCTCTCCCACACTCACTTCCAATGCGTTTAGCTTTTTTTTATTTATACCTTTTCTTCCTACCATTTAACAGCTCACATTCAGAAAAACAAAGGAAGTGACCTGCCCTTTAAGAACGACAATCCTACGCCGTTTCCTTTTCACACATTTAACTCCCTTCACTCGCGCTTACAAAACCTTTCAACTACACAGGCGTTTAAAATTTTTCTTTCCGTGTGCCTGACACCGGTCGTTAGAGGCAGTATGGGGGTAGGTAGGTTCAGATGAGGGGGTTGGAGAGCTGTTCCTATGGGGAAGGAGGATGGAGGGAGGGGTTCGAATTTGTCCTCAATGGAGTGGATAGGTAATTTTTGGGTCCTCATTGATGGTAACGTCCGTGTGGCTGGAATGTGAAGAAAAGTTGCCCGCCTTGTAGAGTCTCCGGTTATCCCGTGGAATCAGGCATGGGCCGCGTGATGGTATTTTTCCACATTTGATGTTAGACGGCAGTTGATTTGCGGCCCATCAGGAAGCATGATCGCTGAAAACGCATGTTGTTTTTCGTGCTGTTCTTGTTCTATTATACGCTAGTCATTACCACCACTTTTTATCATCATCATCATAGTCATGGAGCCACGCTCACACAACAACACACATTCTCTCTCCCTCTATCTCTCTCTCTCTCTAGCTCTCTCCCTCTCTCGCTCTCTCTGGTTACACACAACACGCGCGCGCGCACACACACACACACACACACGCACACACACACACACACACACACACACACACACACGCACGCACGCACACACACCACACACGCGCCCGCGCTCATGCACGCAAGCACGCACGCACGCGCGCGCGCACACACACACACACACACACACACACCACACACAGAGGAGCGCGCGCAGCACGTTCACCACACCTACGCACACACCTTTGCATGCACAAGCGCGCTCTCATGCGCACGCACAAACACACACACACACACCACAACACACACACACACACACACACACACACAACACACACACACACACACACAGGAGCACGCACAGAGAGAGAGAGAGAGAGACGGAGAGACGAGAGAGAGAGAGATCCACGAGGGATGTCTGACGAGAAAGGGAGAGGGGTAACTCAGGTACAACGTGGCTGCGGGTGTCTGGCGGGTTTGGCGACATGGGCGACATCAGCTGGTAACCTGGCCCTGAGTCTGGCCGTGTTCCTGCGTTCTTCCTCTTCCTGGGCATGATCAAGGGCATCAAGAGCAGCGCAAGGTGACGCAGGGAAGCTTTCCTCCCGGACCCCTCGTCTGTCTTGTATGACACCATTTCCACTTTGTTGCTGGTAAAATTTTTTTTCTCAGTTTCGGTCGTCCCTGTTTCTGTCAAAGATGCCATGGTAACTGTCAGTCATTTTTAGACGTGTCATGATGTTGGTAGTACTGTGGAAACTCACCACCAGCCCGAACACCTCCACTCACCCTCTGATTAAGTCACATGGATTGTGAAGATATTCAGATGGCATTAGCCTCTCTCAAAGTTCAAAGGTGAATGGGGGCAACACAACGGGAAATGAATTTCATCCTCTTTAATCCAATAAGACAATCGAATTGTGTAGGTTCTGGACTGTATTTAAATCATGATGACGAGCAACATCAGAAATACAGATCTAAATGTAGTCAAAACACTTTTTACATGCAGTTTCACTTTCTGTTTCATGAAAAGAGGTGTTAGTGCGTGTGTACTAGTCCATATACGCTATACCATATCCGCAAAGTTTTGAGAGCATGCTGCTCATGATGGCACTCAAGCAGAATTTGTTCTGCTTCCATTAGGGCTGCACCACGTGGAAATTGTGTGGGTGTCTTTACTATGAAGCCAGGTGAACATAGGATGCTGCTGTTTGCAATGGCTGTTTGGTCTCCATTACAGTACAGTGACCTGATCTTCTCTGGAAAGGAGGGTGTACCCCAGGGGAATCCGCACAGTACGACGGAAGGATGTAGATACAAAAAGAAGAGCAAGATATTTCCTGTTGTTGCCCTCCGCTTTCCGCTTCCCTTGATTGTCAAAGCTGATTGATCAGATGTGATGCGTCTGCAGTCCACTGTCACATGACCACGCGTCTCAGGGGTCAGTGGGCTGACCAGCCGTGACAATACACAAAGAGAGAGAGAGAGACGGAGAGAGAGAGGGATTGAGCGGAAGGAGAGAGAGAGAGAGAGAGAGAGAGAGAGAGAATAAGTGTACCTCTTGAGAGAGAGAGAGAGAGAGAGAGAGCGAGAGAGATAGTGTACCTTGTGTGGTGTGTATGTGTGTTGTGGTGTGTTGGTGAGAGAGAGAGAGAGGAGAGAGAGAGAGGAGAGGAGAGAGAGAGAGAGGGAGGGAGAGAGAATTAGTGTACCTTTTGTGTGTGAGAGAGAGAATTAGTGTACCGTTTGAGAGAGAGAGAGGGGGGGGGAGAATCGGAGAGAGAGAGAGAAAGAGAGAGAGAGATGGAGAGAGAGAGAGGAGCATGAGAGAAAGGGGGGAGAGCAAGAAAGAGAAAAAGAGACAGGCAGAAGGACAGACAGACAGAGAAGGTCAGTGGTCTGTATATTGCAGGGGGTGTATGTGACGGCCACGGGGCCTAACATCCTGGTGACGGTGCTGTGGTACGAGCGGTGTCACCTTACCTGGAGGCCTGTGAGGGGCATCATCTTCTACCTGCGTCCCGACTTCTCCCGACTGACTGATATTGCGGTACAGTTGATGGGCTTTTGTCGGTTGTGGTATATTAGAGTGTGTACGTAAAAGTGTTGTTTGTCACAGGTGTGGTAGGGCAAAGTGTGTTTTGTGTGTGTGTGTGGTGGTTGGGTGTGGTGTGTGTGTGTGTGTGTGTGTGTGTGTGTATGTGTGTGCGTGGGCGTGGAGTGCGTGCAACGTGTGTGGTCGTGTGTGCGTCCGTGTGTGTGTTATGTGTGGCAGTGCGCGCGCGGCGCGCGCGCGCGCGTGTTGTGTGTGAGTGTGCGTTGTGTGTGTGTGTGGTGTGTGTGTGTGTGTGTGTGGATGTACAAGCGGGGACTAGCCACGATATGAATTTAGAGTGTGTGGAATGTTGTTGTGTCTCTTGTCTCTCACCACCCTCACCCAGCTTTACACAATTCTGGTCTGTCTGTATGTTATATGTTGTTGTCGTTGTTCTGTCTGTCTGTCTCGTATGTGTATCTCTCTCTATCTCTCTCTTC
>JADBJO010022871.1:0-27311 GCA_016801955.1 Conus betulinus
CTAACAGAACAATACACACACTACGATATACATATGATAAGGATAATGATCCGAATCACCATTTATCATCTCATAATCACAACACAACTAACGAACAACAACACCAACAATACAAAAAAAAATGTACTATCATCCTAGGGATATGCCCCCTGTTATGTGTGTGATTTTCATATTATCGTGTTAAGGTGTAATCAAGGGTCATAACCAAAAAAAATATGTGAAATAATACAACAGCAAAAATTAAGTAAGACTTTTTTTCTTAATCCCTTGGCCTTCTCTTTCTACAGTCGTATCCATAATTATCAAACATGTAAAATGCATGAGTTTTAAGTAAGAAAAAAATAAAATCTGAATTAAAAACAAAAAAAAAAAAACGCCTTAACTTAAAATAAACCTCAACGAAACAAGAAACGCCAGCCAGCAATATGGTCTTTGCATTGTTCGCACAGTGACAAAAAAAAATTGTCGGGGTTATCTTTTAGTGTTGGGGGGAATCAACATCGTCTGACCCTGGTTCGGCGGTGTTTTTTCAGACTGCCTAATATGAAATCTTGACTGGAGCATCCTGGGACGGCCCGTGCGCTGCATTTGCATAATCGAGTTCATTGAAATGAAGACAGTTAATATGAACAGGGCTTTTGAATGCATGGGTAGAACAGCAGATATCCAATTTTCTGGGAGAATTCTCCAGCAGACAATCAGGAGATCCGACCTCTGGGCAAAAATATTCGTATTTGTGGCGAGCATGCTGCATAGATATGGATGGGTATGTGTCATCTTGGTGCCTGACAGCTGTTGGCTGCGAGTGTTGAATGTCAACAGAGCAAATATGGCCAATCCACTGATGTCGTGTGTTGCATCTGAGCAGCTAGCGATACTCAGTGACCCTTCTTCCCCGCTGATTTCCCTTCACATCAAATTCGTTCTTCTCCATTATCTTGTGGCTTTATGCGGCGCCTCTTTCATTGTATCCACTCCCCTCTCTTTACATTTCTCTAACTGATTCTTTTATGAGATTCATCCTCGCGGACGGGCTTTTTTTCTATTGTTGGCATAGTTTTTTATTTTTCCTGTGTCTTACGCAGACACCTTTCCGTCTCTTTTGTTAACTCCTCAGCAATTTCTTCTCTTAGCCTATATCCTTCGTCCCTCTTTATGATCGTCCTATATTACATCTCCCACTATCAATCCCCAAATAAACTTCCACGATTCCTCAACCCTCTCGCATGTATTTGATGTCCAACCAGGCACTAGATTGTTTATTTTACACAATGACTCGCGATTTTCACGATTAATTGCTATGTTTTCACGCGATGCTATGGCTTCTACCAGAATTATGTCTTATCTCATATTTCCCTATCTCTTGTTCCGTGTTTTTTCTTGGAGTGCTCATACCTGTCGTTGCACATCGCTAATCTTATGTCTTCCTGCGGTAAAGCCAACTATTACTTTTTTTTTCGGGGCATAGATGTCACTTTATAGAACTTTTACTGATTTGCTGCGCGTTATATTGTCATGCTTCCAGTCTCTTTTTGACCATCTGATTGTCTCGTATCTCTCTATTTCAATAACAGTCTCTCTCTTGCTTTAATCCACCCTTTTCTCCCTTTGCGCTCACCTGTTCCACTCCTCATCCCTTGTTCCTTTTGATCCTATCCCTAATTACACCCGCCACACAACCCTACTTCTATAAATATTTTTTTTTTCTCTTCATCCCTCGCTTATCTCCTTTTACCTCTACAGTAGTATTCATATCTCCACTAGCGAGCACCAACTCTTATATAATAATTCACTCCCCTCTTTTGCTTCACATCCTCTTTGTACTCAGTTCCTTTGACTCACATGTTTTTTTCTCGGTGTATTGGCACTGCCTGCCCCTTCTCCTATTCCACCTTCGGGTCCAACTGATGGTGCTGTGTGATTTTTTCTATTTCAATTGCGACACCGTGATTTTTGTTGACGTATGTGTAATTCCCTTTTTGTTTACATGCTAGATTGAATAATCTTGCTTTATCCATACTTTTTGCTTGCTTTTTTTTAACATCGTTTATAATCATGTGGTAACCACGACCTTTTTGTTTTTCATGGGTGCAAAATTAAGCAAACTACTTTGAGGGTTTTAGTTACTTTTTAGTTTTCTGCTCGTGAATGAGTACCCACCCACCCCGACACCAGTCCCCGCCCCTCCGCTATCGCTGTCTCTCTCTCTTACCTCGCTCGCTGCTCTCTCTGCTGGGTCCTTCTGTTAACACCTTTCGTAGTACCTATGTGTTCTACCCGGACAAGAAAAGAACGTAGATCCGTGTTCCTGTCAGAGGGAAACCAAAAGCCATCAATCCTCACTACCCTTTCAGGTTCCTGCACGCTCAAAACACAAGATTCCGGGCCTCGATGCTCCACCCCCAACGGGCTGGTGCAGAGTTGTCATACCTCCGAGACTCAACAGCCACGACAGCCCGAAGCCGGGGGCCCGGAACAAAGGAAAGTCAATTCAGGGAGTGGATTCTTTCAAGGGCACAGGCAGACCCCGATTATTCGAAATGCGGAGATGAGAAAACTGCACATAACCCCCATTTGCCCCGAACCATTTTTAACCTTTTGTATGTTTGTTGTACGGCGTTTTCTCCTACTTGATGATTGTTCCCTGCCGCCTTTTTTTCACTTTTTTAACTGTTTTTTACCGACCCTGCTGCCCGCACTCGCTTACCACCTCTCTTTGCTTGCTCACCGAAATCAAGTATGCTACACGTATGTGGGCGCGATATTTTGTAGCATCCTGCTTTTGTCTATTGATATGACGAAACATGATGGTCATTTCGGTATGGATTCTGGCCCTAGGGGTTCCTATTACCAATGACCTTTATGATTGAATGTTGTTGTGAGCTTTTTTTTTCTTTCCTATTTCCGTTTTTTTAAGCTTACATATGCCGTGTGACAGGCTTGTCTCTGTAATTGATCGGACATTTTTTGACCGAGTGCCGTATTTTTTGGTTTTATTTGAGAAGAAAAAAAAAAATAAACAAACCTATTTCATTCTTTACTACCCAATAGTTATTTTTATCACACGACGCACGCACGAAGCACCGCACCCGCACGCACGCACGCATTTCTTCGGCACCCACGCCCCCACGCTATTCGCGGCACCAACATTTTTCCTCACACACAAACCACACTTTTTTTTTATCACCCACTTTTGCATTCTACCCACATTCCCCTACCTTCACTTCTTTATTGACTGCCCGCCACATTCCTGTTTTTTTCCTCCATTCAACCATCCTCAGCCATCACACTCACGTCGCATCAAGATTATGAATTTGTCTATTTGTTTCATCGCGCTACGTCCTACACCATACTCCACGCCACGCAAACCCCGCTTGCAGCAGGTGGTCCCAAGCGTACACGCGCGTACCCGCACCACACGTATTGCATACCCAAAATACAGAGCGAGGCAAGGAGGTTGCGTCGCGTTTGTGGTTTTTGTGTGACGTGTGCCTTTTGCCCCTTTTTTTTTACCCGATTTTTTTTTTTTGCCATTCGTTGATTACTGCCTGGAAACCGCCCCCCTACTTACTTGGATGTACACCCCAAGATGTTTGTTTCAAACTTACAGGAAAACTATATTCAGTTTTAATTATTATCGGTTTGAGCTTTTTACTGGATGCATTTTGATCTACTTCCCACTCCCTTAGTCCCAAACCACCGTAGAGAATTTTTTCGTTGAAGTTGTTTCATATTTCTATACTTTTTGTTTTTTACACTCACAATAAATTCTTGAAAAATTCTGTCGTGTGTTGTTTTTGTTGCGCTGTGTTTTTTTGTGTGTGTGTGTGTTGTGTGTGTTTGTGTGGTGTGTTGCTGCGTCGGTGTGCTGTGTCCCTTGTGACTAATCCCTCAGTTTTTTAAATGTTATATCACTTGCTATAAACTTAGTATTTCTTAATTTGAAAATCTTTATTATTATTCTAACCAACATATTTCAAGCGTTCGTTTTATTGTAAAGGTACCTTTTCGGGCCGCTCCCACGGAGCGCATGTGGATTCAAAGTACATCCACCCCTCCTATAACACCCACTCTATGTCTTTCAGTTGTGGTCTGTAGAATCCTCATATTCCCTCCCGAATTTTATAGCAGCCACAATCCCCCCCCCCTAGCGCCTCATCCGTCATGCCTACTTTCTAGTTGACACAAACCTATCTATGCCAGTCTGATACTATCCAACTGATCGAAATTACACAATTTTGTTTGATGGCCACTTGATAAACTTACTACCAGCCGTTCACCCACGTTCCGAAGCAACTGTCAGGTATGATAACAGCAACAACGCTTATTGAGCAGCTAATAAGAACAACGAGAGCCCAGCATTAAACACTGCTCTCAACTGTAAAATTCCCCCTGCATTACGTAGTTTTTCAGCTTTATTCCCTCATTAGGCCCCTCTGGGCTGTCTCTTTATAGGAGAAAAATTGTAGAATATCATTTATGACATTATCACAAACCGAGCCTTCCTGGATGACTATTAGTTAGACCACCCCCTTTTTTTTCCAAGCCAACGTTCGACCGGCATTTTGAAACCCCGTGTGAACCTGCTGACAAAGTGCTCTTTTAGGACGTCTCACTGCTGCCGTAAGTAACCAGCTGGCTGTGGTTCGTCTCGCCCCTATCACCTTGATCTGCTCGCACTTGCCAATACTGTTGTATATTCGGACCGCATCTGTGTTTTGGCTAAGATTGATCGTGCACGTCACCTGGCGGGCCCTGTAGCCTTGGGTCGTGGGTTTTTTAGTATATATTTTACTTGCGACAGATGCAGATCCGACCCTCAATACCACCTGGTATCCCAGCCTTATCACTCTTTACCCACTGCTACCTACCCCCTGATCCACACACAAATGGGAGTCACATCCCCTTATTCACCCCCTTTCAATCTTTCCTGTCCTACCATGCTCACCCCACCCTTAAACTATTCCTTTGCCACTTGTATTTTTTCTTTTGTGTGGTATCCCCTTTTTTATCTTGTATCCCACCCCCCAGATCCTGCTTACAGCAACAACGCCATGGTGTCCTTCTTCTTGGGCCCAGTTGTTCTACAGAGCGGGCACACATGCCTCACATCAGTTGAATGCCACCACTCTTTAAGTGTGGTCCTTTGAGGACGTAGTGGCACACTCAGTGTTATTGCCCCCCGCAATGAACCCAGCGGTGTCCGCGTGGGACTAGTTTTCATATTTGACGGATAGGCCCCTGCAAATTCTGGAACAGCTATGGGTGTTTCCTATCTCAGGGGTGTTTATTGGGTTAACCAGGGTGAAACGCCACCACCAATGTTATTTAGTTTCCCCCGTGTCCCTCTGGAATTCAGCTAGTGTACGCCTTCTATTTTTTGCATGTGTTGTACACAAGCCGCATTTAAATGGAATCAGACTGCGCTCGTCATGTCTGGAACAGTGTCACTATGACATTGTGAGATCATTACTCGCCCCAAACGAATGATACAGGAAGTGTTCCTCCACTCTGGAAAGTGTTTTTTCTAATATTCCTTACCCCCTTGTTATGCCCCCCCCCCTTTTTGAACCTTTTTTACCTTCCCACCCGCCTTTTTTCAAATAGCCCAATTTCGCTGGGTCCTTCTGGGCACATGGTTGTTTTTCCGCCTAGTACAGCATAGGTGTGAACACGCATCGTAATGAACATGCGGGGTCCTTGGGCGACCGTTCTTCACAGAGTGAAGGCTGCAACATATGAACATGTGGTGTCTTCTGGAAAGTGTTCACAGAGGACCACCGTGCAAAAATGAACAGCCGGTTGTCCGTGTGGGACGTGTTCCACAGCTGTGAACCGCCTGCAAACTGAACAGCCCGGTGTCCTTGTGGGACCAGTGTGCACAGACGGGATTACGTCGCAAATAATGAACAGCTGGTGTCCTTCTTGGCAGTGTTAGCACGAGTGAACGCTGCAAAAATGAAAAACAAGCTTGTGTCCTTCTGGGACAGTGTTCACAGAGGAATTGATTTTACCCCACGCAAAAATGATATCACAGCCACGGTGTCCTTCGTGGGACAGTGTGTTCACAGATGGTCCACCCCACCGCAAAACTGAACAGCCGGTTGGCACCTTACAGCCGTGGTCCTTCTGGGAATTGTGTCACAAAGGGAACGCCTCAAAATAAACAGCTGGTGTACTTCTGGGACAGTGGTCACAGAGGGAACACCGCAAAATAAACAGCTGGTGTCCTTGTGGGACATTACCAAGTCGGCTGGCATGTTACACATTGTAACAAAGAGAAAACCAAGACGTGAAGACTTTCCCAAACAAAGGTAAATGGGCCACAAAAAGCAAATCAGCCCTGGTGGACATAGAACTTTTTTTCAAATCTAAAGGGTTAAAAAAAAGACTGGTAGAAAAGGGGAAATTATTTGCACGAAATTTCGAGAAACCCAAGACGTCATTCATCCTTCCAGGAGCCGCGGGAGTTGTCACGAAAACCGCTAAACAAAAACAAACACAAGTAAACCGGGATGAGAAAAAAAGCGCAAACCTGGACATTGCTCTATATCAAATGGACAAGGGAACTCATGTGACTTTCAAACAATTCAGATTTATGCGTGTGGCAGAGTGTGCGAACAAGAAGGGGAAACACATGAAATGATGAATGGGGGAATCAACGAAGCTGATAAAATGCAGACAGGTTTCTATCCATCAATCTGAATTTTCCACCTGCATGTGTTTGTTTTCACAAAGAGGACGAGCGCAGCAGAAAACAAGAGTGACGGGTTGCATTATGCATGGCGCCTGAAAGAAAGCCGACATTGAACAAGTGTACCGTCCGGAAAAGCTCTGTCTGTCTCTGGTTCGCTTATTCCTCTCTCTCTCTCTCTCTCTCTCTCTCTCTCTCTCTCTCTCTCTCTACGTTCTCTCTCTCTCATCTAAGGTGTGTGTACGTGTATGTCCCTATGTGCGTGTGTGCTTGTGTTTGTGTGTGTTTGTATGTGTGCATGTGTCTCTGTGTGTGCGTTCGTGCGTGGGTGCGTGTGTGTTGTGTGTGTGTAGTTGCATTCCATTTCATCATGTGCGCACGTGCATGCGCGCGGACGTGTGTGTGTGTATTGTGTGTGTGGGTGTGTGTGTGTGTGGTGTGTTTGGTGTCTATGTGCGTGGTGTGTGTGTGTGTGTGTGTGTGTGTGTGTGGTGTGTGTGTGTGTGTGTGTGTGTGGTGTGTGTGTGTGTGGCGTATGCGTGTGTGAATGTGTTTATATGTGAATGTGTGTGAGTGTGTGTGTGTGTGTGTGTGTGTGTGTGTGTGTGTGTGTGTGTGGTGTGTGTGTGTATGATTGTGAGTTTGTGTGTGTGTGTGTGTGTGTGTGTGTGTGTGTGTGTTGTGGGGTGTGTTGTGTGTGTGTGGTGTAAGCATGTGTTGTGTGTGTGAGTGGTATGTGATGTTAAAGTGTGTGTGTGTATGTATATATATATATATATATATATATTATATATATATGCGGTGTGTGGTGTGTGTGGTGTGTGTGTGTGTGTCGCGCGCTGCGCGCGGCGCAAGCACACACACACATGCGTCGCGCTTACGCGCGCTGGCACACAGTACGTTTTATTCTGTGGGTTGTGTATGCAGAAGTACGTTTTTTGTACACATGCTACTTATGTGTGAATTTCTACGGATGGCATATGGTATATGCACATGTGCGTGCATGTGTCGAGGAATACCTGTTTGCTCGGACAGAAAGGAGCGGGGAATGTATAGCCAATGTTGGTGCAAATATCTTTCCCCGTATTTATAATGCAAAGTCACTGCTGTCGCTAAAAGCCTGATGACAAGAACCCAGTTCCAAAAAAACATCAATGGAAAATGACCCGCCCTTAAAAGGGTTAAAAACAACAGAGGGAGAGAGAAGGAGAGAGGGAGGAGAGAGGGAGAGGGGGGAGAGGAGAGAGAGAGAGGGGGGAGGGGGAGAGAGAGAGGGTGGGAGGCAGACGGAGACAGAGACAGAGTGATGCAAGGAATCTCGTGTCCTTTACAACCCTCTGTCATGCCATACATTAACAAAGCCTGGGAACGGGTAGATGGGAGGATACTTTTCACAAAACAGACACCCACACACCACATGTACATACAGGCGCGCACGCGCGCACGCGCTTACACACACACACACATTCCTCTCTCACACACATATTTTCTTCTCTCTCTCTCTCTCCTCTCTCTCTCTCTCTCTCTTTCACACACACAGAACACACACACAACACACACACACACACACACACACACACACACCACACACACACGCACACACACAGGCTTGCACATGCTTGAAGTGGCGCTCCCGCCTGTGCGCCAACCACACAATGGATTGGTAGAGTGATCTGAAAATCAGTTTCATCGTTTCAGTAAAACGAATATTTTACAATCAAAACTAAACTTTTTTTTATTTTATTCCATGAACGAAATATGATTATTCTTTGTAGTGTGAAAACCTATTTTCTCTACAAATTGGAAAATCAAACTGTTGACTTTCCTGAACACAATCGAATCTGTTTAAAAAATAAGAATCCGTAATACAGATTAACCACTGAAAGTAAGCAAGACAATATTACGCATGTTATATTGTATCAAATCACCACATAAATTGTAACGAAATATTTATCAGTTGGAGATGATACTAAGGACGTCGAACATTCCCTCTCTGTTGAGATCTTAACTTGCATGTTGGGAACTGAATACATTCGCCAGTTCTCAATAGAAACAGATTGCTCTGTCATAGTTACAAGAGCACAGTTGCCTACGGCATGGAGCGGTCTTTAGCACAGAGAAGTAACCCAAAAGTCGAACAGCAACCAGCACAAAAAATGGCTAGTGCCAACATTTAACCATGAATGGTTGAACCCAGGAAGAAGGGACCAGCTTCAGTACTTGGAGGATCAACCCTGTCCAAAGATGGCACCTGACACAGCAGAAAAATCCGATTCAGGACAAACTCCGCATCAGCAGCGATGCGATGGGCCAAGACTGAACACGAGTGGGGAAAGCAGCAACATCAAATCAGCAAGAAAGAAGAATCCAGGCGTTTGAGACCAGGTGCCTGAGGAAACTACTCCGCATCTCCTACAAAGAACACAAGACCAATGATTATGTGCGGAACCTGGTCACTAACCTAGTTGGGCCCCACGAACCACTTCTGGCAACCGTCAAACGACGGAAGATGGCATGGTTTGGCCACCATCATTCGTCACAACACCCTCTCCAAAACCATCCTTCAAGGTACCGTTTGAAGGAGGGCGCAGACGAGGACAGGCAGAGAAAGAGCTGGTCCGACAATATAAAGGAATGGACCAAAATGAGCTGCTCATCATCACGTCCCCCCAACGACCCAGCGGGTCAGGGAATGACTGATGACTGACTGTGGCTGACCATAAATGGAGATTCTGTTAACATGCTGGAAAAGCATCTGTAAACGAGTTTTCTTTATTTTTCTTTACAATGCAATGGCCACCCTGTATCTCCCATTCGTTATAGGAAAAATGGTAAAAAACTATCGACTGATCTGAAACACATGGTTAAACAATATCGTTGAGTAGATTTTGATTTTTTGTTGGCTAATTGCGACGATGTAGAACCATTGCATACAACAACAATAACAGTGAACAACAACAATAACACCGACAACCGAGAAACAACACATAAACATAAGTTTGATGTACACTTATTTCAACGCAAATGTAATAACCACATCAGTGAATAGTGAAATGATGCATACCAAGGACTACAAAATACGAGTTCTGAAGTTCTCGTCTTCCTTTTCGATATTCACAATTATCAACATGGCAAAAGTAAGAAGCTTACAAACGTACAAACGCACGAATTCAATGAGAGACAATGTTAGTTATCCAAAAGGTTGTGATTCACTGAGGTAAAAAAAAAATCTCTAAGAGATTGTAACTCGAAGTTCCTGATCAACATGAAGGTGTCTGAATTTCTCAAGCCTGTTTTTTACTACAGGATAATGAACGGAAAGTGCACAGTCCACCCATCCTACACACAACAACATCAAAGGTCAGCTTCGAACCACCAAGGTTTCAAATCAAATTCTGTCCTCTTTGATCATCATAAGCAAGCCCTGGTGAGGAATTTGTGGTCGGCTTGGTCATAAACATTTGGCTTGATCGGAACCCACCGTAAATTTCAAGCTGAAAAGACAGTTCTACATCAACCTCCATTGCAATTAAACAACATACTGAAAAAAATAAATTTTCAAGCAGAGCAGAAACAGAAAAAAGAATGCCCGTCGAACCTGGTACCTGGCGTTTTTTCGTTTTTTCGGAAGAAGTGTGAATATGTCAGGTTTGAACAGCTGGGATCAGTGATAGGTTGAATAATAGAAATTTGAAGGAAGGAAGAAAGTAAAAGGATAAGATTTTGAATACGAGGAAAAGAGAAAGAAAAGAGAGGAAGAGGAGAAGGAGGAAAAGAAGAAAAAAGAAGGAGGAAAGAAAAGAAGGGAAAAGAGAGGGAGTGGGGAAGAGAAAGAGTGGAAAGGGGATGGAAGGAAGGATAGAAGAGATGGATGAGGATGATGTGATAGAGAATATAGATTTTAATATTAATATAGATAGAGGAGGTGGAGGAAAAAAGTGAGGGAAAAGGGATAAAAATGAGGGTTATAATATATGGTTAATGGGTTTTTGATGAAAGTAGGAAGTGGAAAAGCAAAGTTTTTGTTTATATTTTTCTAATGTTTTGTTTTATTTGGTAGAGGTAATGTAGGGAATGATTTATGAGGTATGATATTTGATTTATTGTTTTTTGTTTTTAATAAAGGTTAAATTTTTTGTTATTTTTTTATTTTAAAATTGTTTAATTTTATAAGGATCAAATAATTTCGTGTTAGGTTTGTAATTTTTAATGTTGACTTTTATGTGAAGTTTTTGTTATTTGTGGTATGTATGCCTTCTTTGTTGATTTTCGCGGGGGCCCCCCGTGTGTGTGTGTTTTTTTTTTTTTTTTTCTTTTTCATTTTAATTTCACCCTTGTTTTTTTGTTTTTCATCTTTTCTACTCCTTTTCTCCCCCCCACCCACCCCCCCACTTAGAGAAGCCCTAAATATCTTTTATGTATCGCGCCTACCCTCTCCTATTCTGCCACTTCTTCTGCCAACGTTCATGGGCTCTTGAACCCCCACCCACATGACCTGTCACAATTTCGTTCCCGCGACCTACGGCGCAGCCCCACCACAAAGAACTACTATAGACAGACCCCTTTAACACACACATCCCACATTAATTCATAATCATACGCATGACCCCACATCAGTACATTACGTCATTAATTCTTCATTTAAACTTCCATGACCACCACACCCCAAAAAACAACACAAACACAATAAAAACTAGAAACCTCCTTCAAAAAGGGACAACACCGTTCCTGCAATTGTTTTGTCTCCCTCTCCCAATGCCTTTCACAAGACTCTCCCTCCCCCAAACACACCAACCTTTGACTTTCAGTAGAATCGTCTTCTCAAACAACCCGGCGAAACAAACACCACCAACACACAAAAAAAAGAAAAAAGAGCGACAACTGATCACACAACACCCCACACGACATAGACAATATCAGAGAGGACAAGTGAAGAAAAGAGAAATAATTGAAACACCAGAGACTTTTAGACCACCACAACAAAGAAAAAAAGCACAGTAAGAACAACCAAAAAAACTACATAAAAACACAATACACCAAGAAAAAAACAAACAAGCACAGAACGAAAACAATAAACCAACATAAGGAAGAAAATAAAAAAAAACAAAACTTAAGAATAGTACCACAAGTAACAAACAGCACTGAGTCACACAATAAAGAATAGAGTGTCAGATCTAATAATACAACACCAACAAGGCTCATAGCCATACTCAACACCATCCCACCAAATCACTACACCCAAATAACCCCACCAATCACAAAACGATGACAACACAACACCAACACACCCAGAAAAAAAATGACACCAAAACACACAACCAAAAAAAACAACCCCACACAACAAAACAATACCCACCACAACGCCACCCAAACCAAGCGAGTCACCACCGTCCTAGCTCCACCAACAAACCACTATCATCCTCATCACGCACCACACCCGCCAAAACACTAACAAATAACACTGCGAGCTATTCATCTGTCCCTACCCCCCCCACGAACTGACCTCCATTCCCCCCTATCAACCCCCACACCCCCCTAACCAACTACTCCCCCCATGAACCAAAACACGCCACCTGCAACCTATTACGTATAGTCATATTGCCCCAACCCACCCTCCACAAATCCATACCTCACTTCACCCTAACTATACCCCCTCCACCCCCCCACTTTTCTCCCTCCCCCCCACACCCACACATCCTCAACCAACCCCCACATCACGCCCCCCCCAAAACCCCCAATACCCCACATACCCCTTCCCCCTCCACACACCACTACGAACTCCCTCACTCCCCCACCTCCTACCATGCCCATTTCTCCCGACCCCCCCTCACACATCCTCTCTCTAAATGCCTAAAGAAGCCAATAATCCCCCTACTTAGAAGGGTCAAACACAAAAACAAACGCAGCACACACCCACCCCAAGAGCACCACACTCCCACCAACTAACACATTCACACACCCCCCCACTAACATTAGAGCCGTCCACCAAAAGAAGCATACACCCCCCCCTCCGCGACCCCACCCAAAACCCACCACACACATAACAAGCCCCTTGCTAACTTTCCGCAACCACCATGGTTCCAACAGTTCCACTGTCACAACAGCCAGTCGAGAGGAAGAATGAGAGAGAGAGAGAGAGAGAGAGAGATGGAGAGAGAGAGAGAGGAGAGGGAGACTGAGAGACTGAGAGGGATGAGAGAGAGTGAGAGAGAGAGAGGAGAGAAGAGAGAGAAAAACTTGTGGCGGAAGGACAAGGGCAGACTGTGGAAAAGCAGAAATGAGAGGAACACTCCCATTGCAAAGCCAAACCACTGGCATTGGTACGGCTTCTATCAAATCTCCTCCTGCTGTTTTCAATTTCACAAAGATTTTCGTGAAATACGCGAGCACGCGTGCACGCGCTTGCACACAGACATACGGATACACATACACACACGCACGCGCTTGCACGCACGCACGCATGCACGCACGCACGCACGCACGCACAACACACACACACACACACACACAACGCACGCGCACACGCACACTCGTGCACTTGCACCTCCCCTTCTGCTCTGTTGGCAAAGTTTAAAAGCTTGTTTGCTCTATAATGTTGCATCTAGAATTGTGAATCAAATGCAAGTGAATATGAGCACTTTGTTGATTCCAAAATATATAATAGGATTTTCAAATGGAATGAAACGTGATACATATATATTCTATCACATGATACATATATATTCACATCACAAGAAAGTAATTACCAACCAGCCGCCGTGGCGAAGTGGTTAGCGTCGCGGACTCCCGGCTGGGAGGTCGTGGGTTCGAATCCCATCAGAGTCATGTGGGTTTTTCTGCCCCGACCGGCTCCTACCAGAGTTGAGTTTGCTGCGGACTCAGTTGGGAAGACTGGGACCACACAGTCGAGTTTCATCCACTTAATGGATGCGTTTCTGAGAGTGTTGCTCAAATTTCCTGACCAACACTGCAGGTGCCTGTATCCCTCGGGGCTGGTTGACGCCGGGATATATTATGAAAGGAAGTGTAGAGTACAGCCCTGTCATGTAGTCTCAGACCGAAATGGAAATCCGTAGCATCATCTTAATCATCCTCATTCTCATCGATCAGCATTTAAAAAAAAAAAAAAAGTCTCAAATTCTGTGGCCTTCATGCCCTGCTCTCATGGTGACCTCAATTTCGATGTCCTCTCCACGTCTGTGGCCTTGGTTTGGTTCCGTCGGGGTCACCGGTATCGGTGAGTCCATGGGGGCTGTCGCTGGACGGACGTGGTGGCGCCCTTCGGAGGGGAGAGCTCACTCACGCCGGCTCCGCGACTAAGCAATTATTGTCGTCGCAGGGGGCTTAGTAGGTGGTGTCCTGCGTATGTTAGATCAGAACAGACGCCACTGAACTCCACCGAAGTGACTCGGCAGCAGTGCAGTGTCTCCTCCGGTGGGTTGCCTCTTGACGACTTTAACTGCTCCCTGTGGATTGCCGGTGCTGGGGCTGTGGCTGTGGCTGTGGACGGGGTGTCGGAATGAGCGGCGTGGGTTGCACTGCCTCTGAGGTCGCGCAGAGGTTGGGACAGCAAATAAAAAAAATGTTAATATTTACAATGGCCATCCAATGCTTTCACTAGTACGTGATCATCTAACATTATCCAAGCAAGGACACACACACACACACACACACCACACACACACACACACACACACACGCACGCACGCACGCACGCACGCACGCACGCACGCACGCACGCACGCACGCACGCACGCACGCACGCACGCACACACACACACACACACACACACACTTGTTTCAAAATAATTCAAACTGGCTCAAGTTCTCTCGAAGCGCGTCAAAAAGCATACCTTAACTCACTTTTTTCGATCCAATCTTGTGTGAATGTCGCTGAATAAAAAGTTCAGGCCATAGTGTACTAACCAACGCTAAACTTAAATAAATATTAGCGAACAACACAAAAAAAAAAAACCCGTGGACAAACGACTTACAAGACAAAACACACGACCTCTCAGGTCTTCTTCTGGCAAAACTGAAGTGATTGAAGATAAATGATTGTTCGTTCATTTTCGTTGTCCTAACTGTTTGTATCTTGCCTGAAGAAGACCTAAGAGGCCGTGTTTTGTCTTGTGATTCGTTTGTCTAAGTTGTTGAGGTGCAAGTGTGTGTTTAATTCAATTAAAAGTATACTATGCAGCAAACATAGCAGAATAAAAAGTGCCAATGCACCACACATCAGTACATGAATAAACCCAGACGCTTTGTATCAAACGCCAAAACATTAAGATCCGCAATGGGATGTCCATCACTTCAAAAAAAAAAAAAAAAAAAAAAAAAAAAAAAAAAAAAAAAAACACTGACACACACAGACGAAGCATGGTGAGTAGATATGAGTCAATATATCAGAGGGGAAAAAAGAAAATGAATGACAGCAGCGGGCCTCTCTTCCTTTTTCTTTTTTTAAAAAATATATAACTTTTGTATCTTTCTGTTAAACACAGTGTGAGAGTGTCACTGCACCAAACACTAGAACTAGAACGAAATAAACCCTGACGCGCTGTAACAAACGCCAAAACATTAAAGCCAGCAAATTAATGTCCATTGACAGCAATACATCATACAGACCCGCATGGTGCGTGAGAGTTGAAGGGAAGAAAAAGAAAAAAAAACCGCCTTTACCAAAAAACAAACAAAACAAACAAACAAAAAAGCCAAAAGTGAAAAAAGTAAAAGGGAAAAAAAAAAATCAAACAAAAAAGAAACAAAAAAGAAAAAAATAAAAAAACAAAAAAAAATGGTCAAGGCGGGGGTGGTGGAGGGGGGAAAAAAAAGTTTGTGTGTGTGTGTGTGTGGTGTGTGTGTGTGTGTGTGTGTGTGTGTGTGTGTGTGTGTGTGTGTTTTGTTTTGTTTGTTTTTGTTTTGTTTTTCGGTTCGCCGAATTAATTTAAGATTTGTTTATTTTTCCGCCTGCAGTCGTCTCACTTTGCAACTAGATCTAACCAATGGTAGTTAAAACTACCTGACTGACGTAAAAAAGCAATGAAATCACCGAACAGTCGCATTTCCATTTCGGCGAAGCAAATGAACAACAGCAACAGCAGTTGAACAACACCAACAATAAAGTACACTCCATCCTAAAAGCGTGAATTTCAATTTCATAACAGCTGAGCTAACAACCCCACAGCGCCTCTTCATGGCCGTCACGATACAGTGGAAGAAA
The DNA here is from genome assembly GCA_016801955.1 of Conus betulinus. Lineage (NCBI taxonomy): Eukaryota > Metazoa > Mollusca > Gastropoda > Neogastropoda > Conidae > Conus > Conus betulinus. Next base: position 15,918 of record JADBJO010022871.1, read on the forward strand.
AAGCCTGTCATTAAAAACAAACGACGATAAACACATTAATAAATATCTGCATAGCATATGTAAGAACTGTAAAGACGATAACAAATCTGCTGACATCGTCCCAGCCTGCAAGACTAGACCATGCTGAGGTGTCAAGCAGGTCACCTTAAGTTGTCACCCCTCATTTTGAACAGTTTTAGACAAAAAGCGATCATTGGATTGGAAAAAATACATTCAACAACAACAACAAAAAAAGCATGTGCGTATTTACACACCGTGAAATATAGTGTCCTCTCTGGACAGCATTCACGGTCTAATTGGCTGGTCATCAGATTACAAAAAAGGCGTTTTGCATTTTATCTGTTTATCTATCTATATCTTGTACCAGGAGAAAAAAAAAAAGAAGTGAGGACTTTCTAGAGCAGGGACAAATGAACGGGCCATAAAAAGATAGTTACACAGTGGACGACGGTACAGAAAGTCTTTACGAAACCCAAAATGAAAGAGGGTGACCGAAAAGAGGACCTTCCTTGATTAAAATTTCCAAAACGCTAGAATACCACTCAAACTCAAAGAACCCCTTCCATCCTTACAAGGGTCGTTAAATAAAACAAACGAACCAAACAGGAAAAAAAACGCGTAAAACAAGCCACGATGTGTATCAAATACACAATCAAATCCACGTTGATTTTAAAGAAAGCCAATCTTGTGTGTGCGGCAGAATGTGCAAACTGGGTGGGGAAGGGGTGGGGAGCGCATGAATGATGGATGGGCAACTCAAGGGAACTGATAAAACGCAGCAGTAGTTTCCAATCAATCTAAATATTCAAGTTGAATGTGTTTGTTCTCAAACACAAGGACACAGCGGAAAACAGGAGTGACTCAATGCATTATGCACGATGAGAAAACGGAAACAATTGTGGAACGAGCGAAAACTCCAAGCAAACTGCCTTTGTCTCGCCTTCCTGATATATATATATATACATGTTTGTGTGTGTGTATCTGTGGTGTGGGTGTGTGGTGTGTGTATGTGTGTGTGTGTCTGTGTGTGTATCTGTGTGTGTGTGTTCCCTGTCTGTCTGTCTGTCTGTCTCTGTGTGTTGTGTTTACTCTGTGTGTTCTATGGCATTTATGTTATATATATGTGGTGTGTGTGTGTGGTGTGTGTGTGTGTGTGTGTGTGTTGTGTGTGTACGCGACGCGCGCGCGCGCGTCGATGTGTGTGGCGATGTGTTGTGGGTGTGGGTGTGTGTGGTGTGTGTGTGTGTGTGTATGTGTGAGTGTGTGTTGTGTGTTGTGTGTGTGGTCGTGTGCTGTGGGTGTGGTGTGGTGTGTGTGCGTGGGGGGTGTGTGTGTGTGTGTTGTGAGTGTGTGTGTTTTCACTTAAGTAGGTTTTGACTATTTGTGCACTCGTGTGCGCATGTGTACTATATGCGTCGTATGCCTCGTGTGTTTGGTACACACGTATGTTACAAGCACTTATATGAATGCCTGATGCATTCATAATGGTAGAAGAAAAACCCTCGTGGATAGCGTGTCAAAGCAGACTAGTTCCTCAGAAGAGAAGCCCCCTTTCAAGCAAGTGTTTATATCTATATCCCCCAATGTAAGTCTCCTGTGTGTTTTGTTTGTGTTTGCCACACCTCCGGTTAGTGACTCCCCATGTCCCGCTGGGGCACTATATGATGAATGCCTATTGTTTTTGCCTAATGGTAGATTTCGAAAAGGAAACTCGTTTTTTTACGGAGAGTCCGTGCGGCTATTTGCGGTACAGCAGGGACAGTCCCCCCTCCGAAGAGAGACTTTTTCCCCCGTCATATGCATTTTCTTGGGTTCTGATCTCTGAATCTTCTCTAGGTTCTGTTGGGCAGTCTTCGGTTCATGACTAACGGATTGTGTCCCCGCGTTGCACACTTTGTTTCCAATCTCTGGGACGGCCAGCCAATGGGGTACTGCGGGGGGCATTTCGCAGTTTCTTACCAGCACTTTAACTATCTGCCCATCTGGGACGATATTTGTAGGAAAGTTAATGCCTTATGAAGTTTCACTTTTGTTCCTTCCTTGACCAGATCCAGCTTGAACACCTCTCTGCTTGCTCTCTCTTCTGCCATTGCTTTTCAGGGCTCTGGTTTTTTTCTCTCCCTGCAACTGAGAGCTGTTTCATGAGGCTGTATGCAGACGTTCCTACAAACCCCCTAGCTCCAATTTCTTTCCATTGCAGTGAGGACTGCTTTGACCTGATAGCCTTTCTCTCCTCAGGCTGTTTGCCAGATCGCGGCTGTTTTTCAGTCTTTTTTCAGATTTGAGCTGCTCTCCCTGTTTCTGTTCTCATATGGCAACCCGTGAGCTCGATCATGATCAGCTTGCTTGGTTGACTGAGAGTGGACTACTATGTCTGTCTCATGCCACTCTTGCTGATGATCTCTGGGTGACCTCTTCCATTCTGGGAGGTCTGCAGTGCACTCCCAGTCCATCTGCCCCGTCCAGCAGACTCTGCCTGCATGTTCCGAGTGGCACTGTTGTTCTTGGCCATGATTCTGCTGCCTCCTGCCGTGAAGAATTTGTTGCGGGTGCTTTTTTGGAGTCCTGATTTTCCCCTTTTGTGGTGTTGGTACTAGCCCAGACTACTTGTACAATCTCTTTGAGCACCTTGGTTTGCCCTCCATGTGTACCTTCCTTGAGCCAGGGCTACTTTACATGAGCTTAGGACAATGCTCCACCTGTTTGTTTTTTTTTCATGGCAGAGGGGGCATGAAGAGGATCTTCTTTTTTCGTCTGTTTTTTCCCCCCCCACTTTCACCAGTTTTGCATTTGAGGGCAGAAGGTCATATGCAGATCTGAGAATGAAGCTGATCCTGAAGAGGGGCCATGTGCCAAATGTCATTCCAAGTGAGACTTCTTTGGAGTGCATTCTCCCACGTGTCCATTGCCCCTTGCTGGCTCTGCTGGACTGCTTGTGGGGCGTCGGGCTTTTTGGGAGTCTTCTGCTTTTCCCTAATTTTTTTTTGGTCTTCTTCCTTTCCTCATCTCCTGAATCATCATGTCTTTTCTTTTCTCCCTTTTCCTTTGGCCTTTGACCACCATTCAGTTTTTTGGTCACCCCTAGTTCCTTGTCTGTTTGGTCTGTGTGTGTCCTGTTATTTCTCTCCTGATCTTGAGACTTTCTTTTGCAGAAATCCATCGCCTCTTGAAACTTTCCATTTTCTGTCTGCCTGTCTTCAGCCTTGGGGCCTCTTGATTGCTTGTCTTCTACCACCTTGTCTCCTGAGTCCCTCCAGCATGCTTTGAAGTCTGATCTTTCCCTGCTTGGTATTCCTCCAGGATGGATTTCAGTGGTAGTGTTTTCAGCTTTTGCTTGGCGACAGTACAGCGCTATGTCAGTCAGACAGGGTGGGGACACCAAGCCATTTTCCTTGTGAACCTTGTTTGATTTTGGCTTCCATTTGCCCTCCACTATGCTGCTGGTGCAGATGTCGTATATCATCAGAGGGGCCATAGGAGCTTTGGTATCAGCATGAACTGCAGAACCACCAGACCTTGTTATTTGCCAGGGAGCCCACACTGGTCAATGGTCTCAAAGAAAAAGCCTTCTTCCCGACATCTGTTTGGTTTCTTTTTCTTTGCTCTTTGTGTGTCTTTCAGCGTATCATCAGCGTATCAATCATCATCCATCTTCCAAGGCTCTTGACTGGCTCTTCTGTCTGAACTGTTGGAATGGCCTGGTTGGCAACACTGAACTGAAAGACCACAGATTCGGCCACTTTTTTCCTTTCCTCAGAGAGAACTCCGTGATTTCTTTGGGCTTGAACTTCAATTCTGGAATGAAGGACAACTATTTGTCATCCAGCCCACTCCAGCACCATGACGTGTCCCCCCGTGTCTCCGGTTCTTCTCTGGATGAACATCACTGTAGTGTCATCCATGAAGGCCTTGAAGGGGGCATCTTGTATCCATCGCACCAAGGTCCTGTTTGGGTCTTGCGTTGCTTGTTGGTTGCTGCTTTCAAGATGACTTTCCATTGCCAAACAACACGAACAGGCTTGGGGAAAAATTGCACAGCCATTATTGCAATGCCCCACTTCCAAGTTGAATCCAATCTGTTGTTACTCCCTTGGTAGAGAAACCGCATTTGAAAAGCCCATTGAAGTACTTCTTGAGCAAATGTCGCGCGGATCGGTTTTCTTGGCACTTGGTACATCTCAAGAGCCAACTGGTATCATCTCACATAGGGTAAGGGTACAGATCCATATGCGTTTTTGCCAGATCAAGCCCGCCACACTACGTCCAGGTCTCTCTCTTTCTGTTTTTGGCTCTTTGGATTGCGTCCCCAGATCATTGTGGCGTGTTCCTCACACAGCCAGCCACGCCTGGGATGCCACCTTTCTGGACTGACACATCCAAGTACTTGTTTTTTCCATGAGGTACTTGGTCCATGCCTTTGCTGCCCATGACGAGAAGAAGATTTTTCCCTTCGACGTTCAGTAGTGATATTGGCCTGAACTGGCTGATGTCACTTGAGGTTTGCTCTTTTTTGGGATGTACACACCATCTGCCGTCATCCACTGGCCGCTGATCTTCTGGTTTCTCCAAGCTGATTGCATCAGCAGCCTGTGGAGCCACTCCAGCACCCTTGGGACATTTCTTGTACAGCTGGTAAGGTATTTCCGTTTGGCCCCTGGTGATTGAATTTGGCTCATGGCTTTGTTCAACGACCACCTTCGTTTGATTTCCGCCAACGTTGGAGGCTTCCGTCATTGAACTGTTCCTCAGGGTTGGTTGGCCCCAGATTTGGCTGCTCAAAACAGAGTTCTGGCCAAAAAACTGGAAGGGTCTCTGAAGAAAGGCCCGCTCTTGTGTCTTCCTCCTTTTTGCTTCCTCCTCTTCCTCGCAGATTCCGCTTTTGCTGAGGGCGCTCGTGTTTCTTGCTTTCCAAGGTCTTCCTCCCATAGTTCTTTTATTCCTACATCTCTGTTTTCCCTTTCTTTTTGCAGCTGGAGTGGGCGGGTCTTCATCTTGCTTTCTTGTAGGTTCTTTTCGCTTTGGACCCTGATCTTTGTGGACCCTACTCTTGTCCATTCTCTTCGTGTCGGACGTCTGGATGTTCTCTTTGGAGGTGTGTTTCTCTCTTTGGGTAGTTTTGCTCCAGTGCGTCCATCTTCTCCATGAACATTGGCACTACACATTTGTCCTCCCATATGCTGGTGCTAGCTTTGTGGTTTTCCAGAGGTGCTTCTTTCTCCCTATCAGCTCGTCCATCGCGTCCTTTGGAACGATGTTTGTGCATCCAGTTCCTCCTCCCAATTCTTCAGGTCGGTCGTTTGGGCTCCTGCGTGGCAGGCTGAGTTTTTCCAGGCGCCTGGCATCGAGGGCACTGGTTCAAATTCCTCATTCCTAACCAACAGTTGATGTCCTTGGCACTGTGGTTTTAAATCTGGCATTGGTCTTCCTACGTCTTAGCTCGGCTGAGGCAAGTGGCACTGGCTGCTCATCTCATATGAGTCCTTCACACATGACCACCTTTGTTCTGTGGAACTTCATGCCACGGGTGGTAGCGAACCGCTGCCTATTCCCAATCCCGTACCTAATGATATGTAACTTTTATATATGCCAGTGTCCAATTGCGTGTGCCAAAACCTACAGGGAGCCGTATGGCTGGTGGAAAATGCTTCCCCTCGCTGCATTTAATCATGCAATTGGATGGCCTTTTTGCATTAAAAGCCTAGTGACATTTTGAACGACAGTCAAGGAAAAAAACGATCTCCATTATTTCGTGTTTAAAACATCAGAGAAGAGAAGGCAAGGGGGCGGTCAGTACGAATCAAAAACACACTACAAGTAACATTCGCACGTGTAGCTTCAATATCGTTCAAAACACAAGGGCTAAAAGGTGTCAAGTAGCTGCATACAACCAGCCTATTTTACTTTTTTCCCACATCGAAACCTGGATACTCAATCGAGATGATGAACTATGGTCAGGACATGTGGTTTCTCTTACCTCTTCACGTTACAAGTTTATAACAAACTAAAACAAACAATAACATAAATCATGTGCACTACCACTACAAATAAACGGTAGTGAAACCCGCTGTCACATGAAGTGGCGTTTGTTTGCAGCGGTTTTGCAAAAACAAAAAAAAACAGAAGACCAAAGAAGGAAAAAACCTGTACCTATTCTTTAGACTGTTTTTATATCCCCGTGCATACCATTTAAGGGGCAGCAAATATAATCTTACAAAAACCCATTTATGACTTGGGCAAAGAATAGTAAGTTCCATGTGAATAGCCCCTGTTTCGGCTGCCCTTTGGATAATTTTTACACTGGAATCCTTTTTGTTTCTACTTCCCAGTTCCTATAGAACATGGAGTTACTTTCGATGGAAGAATAATGCCTCGCGTGTGGTGTGTGTGTGTGGTTTGTGTGTGTGGTGTGTGTGTGTGTGGTGTGTGTGTGTGTGTGTGCGCCGCCGCAGGGTTTGCGATGCGTGCGTGCGTGCGTGCTGCCCGTGCGTGCGTGTGGTGTGTCGTGTCTGTCTGTCCTGTCCGTCCTTTCGTTGGTCGAAAATGTGTTCCCTCGCTCCAGACAAACTAACCGGCCGATCTTTCTTTCTGAAAATTTATGTATGTTTCGTACAATTAAGGGTCATGGTGATGGCGATGTTTTTCATTATCCGATGTTTTAGTTACAAACCCGTTATACGCCGTTATTCGGCTTACAACGGCCCATAATGTTTTTTCTTCCTTGACATGGAATATCTCGAAGTACTTGGCCGATTTTTACTAACTGAAAATTCTGTGGTTATGTTTCAATTGGTCACGAATTGATGCCCGGTGATTTAGTTTACCAGGGGGGACACAACGTTACAATAAAACAATCCGGTTACCCACCTACAAACGGCCCTAAGCGGTTTTTCTTCTTTATGGAATATCTGAGAAATTAACTTGGCGAGCTGTCTCTGCAAATTTTGTAGGTAAGGTTCAATTATGGGTCGCGGATTATGTCCGATGCTTTACCAGAATAGCCTTACTAACGGCATATACGGCCCAAAACGGTTTTTTTCTCTTCTTTATGGAATCAGATCCCCGCGTAGTCAGCTAGAACTGGAGTAAACGTTCATATGCCTTTGCAATCTTGTTTTTTGTTGGCTGTTGAACGTTTTCAATTCATCGCAAGAACAAGAATCGAAATCAATTTACCTTTCTAGAACCATAATGCGATTGAGCTCGTTGATTGAATTTAGACTTAACCGCTCGGATCTGCGGTCAACCGTCAAGGATTTGTTTGTTTGTAAACACACTGACAAGTTGCCATTTCCTTATATAACCTGCCCCCTTCATACAACACCATCTTGAATTTAGGGAGATGATAATGACCGTCTACTATCCGATTTCCTCCTGACCTTATTCCAGTCCATGTGTTTTACTAGCCTCGCGCGACCTAAGCAATCTTTGCCATATCCGGTCGGGTAAATTAATGATCCAATGGTCATCTAACATAAAAATAAAACCAAAAACACCGCAACGATTTTTTTTCTGTGGTAGGAAAACAAAACGCGTTCGGAAATATACTGTCAAATATACGAGTACTGATAAACAGCCTGGGTGTATACAAAGTATATCTATTGGAATGTATGCTGATGATTTTTCAATGTACAGGTAATCTTAACCCCTCGCACAATTACTCAAATTTGTACACAACTAAGTGAATTTACCTATTTTTCACCCAATATGCTTTAAAAAAATCAAGAAAAGAATGTTAAGAGTTTAATATTACAATCCACTTCTTTAAGAAACAAGTTTATATCTTACCCAAGAAATGGCATAATTTTCCAACTCTCTTTGAAACTTCCTTAGGACTGCCATTTGACGTTCGGGTCAATATAGCGTCAGTTTCCTTTCAAGACCCTACTGCTAACTAGCTGAAATAACAGACAGGAAGCACAAGCACCACAATTCGAACTGTAACCAATGCATTTTTCCATATCACACCCACATTAGTTCAATACTGTCCATCACCGTCTCAATCATCCTCTTTGTGTCTATCCCATTCTGATTTCGTCATAACCACAAACGACCTCCGACCATCGGTGCAATTACATGAAATGAAAACTCTGTCACCCTGCTTTTCTCTCCAGCGCGTAATAACATTCGCATTTAATAATTTTTAGTCAACAAAACTCCAGCACTTTTTTCGAAAATGCCGGGTTTCTCTTCTGTTGTTTTTGTTGCGGGAACAACTCGACCATCTGACCACCCCCCTATCCCCTTGACGTTTTTTTTTTTTCACAGACGCCAGACGTGGATCTAACCGTAGTGCATCTCTCTGGCTGTGCCATTTACAATAATCGCATTCTTCCGGGAGTAAGACAGTAAATGAGCAGCTCTTTGGAATATACATTAATAGTGTAGCAGATCTTAAATCTGAGGGGTGCTCTTGCTAAGCGCATCAAATCGCAACACATTGGGTTTGCAGGCTTTGCGCCTGAAGTCGCATAACGCATACATACGATGGCATGCTTAGGACACTCGTCAAAATCCGTCATGGTCCCTTAGCTGGAAAAAGGCTTCAAGTTTGACACTCATGATGCTGGTTAACTATCCCTCTTAGTTGTCGCGTTTCCTTCTTGTTCAACCTGACAACCAAAAGGTCAGAATGGACCAGCCGGGTTGTTTATGCATGGCCGCCAAAAGCTGGATTCCCCTTGGTGCTCCTCGCTAGGAAGGACGTTTCTTGGACCCATCATTGTTGACAGCGAAGCTCAATACTTGGCAAGATTTTTGCCAAACACATTCATCTCTCTCATCATCCATCATTAAATCCTTCTTCCTTCCTTCTTCTTTCTTCTTTCTCTTCTGCTTCTTTTCTTTTCCTTTCCTTCTTCTTCTTCTTTCCTCTTCTACTTCTTCTGTTAGTATCATAATCATTGTTACTATAAAGATACCTACTAGTTTCCCCCCTTCAACCCCTCGATTTCCTATCCCGTAGGGAGCACCGTCTTTCTGCAAAACACCAGTTTGAAGAGATAATGATTATCTGTTCCGTCCTTCATTTTCTTTCCATCTGTCTTGAATGTTGTTTTGTCCCTCATGGCCTGAAGATGATTACATATACGGTAGAAACGCCGTCGTGTTTTGTTTTGGCAGTTTGTTGTTCATTCTTTCGCTGGTGGCGCACCTTTTTCTGTCTTTGACTTATTTTTTTTCCCCTCTCGTTCCTATAATTTCCCGCCTTGCGGTTACGCCCACACGTTGAAACCTTAACGCAACAAAACCATGCCTTTTGCGCCAGCTTTACAGACAGGCAACAACCTTCCAATCATTTTCATACTGGGCAAATTGTTTTCCAAAAGTTGATTTTCCTTTTCCCTTTTTCATATGCCCATCAAGAAAACATACTATGCAGTTCCAAGAGCGCAGATTAAAATAAAAGATGGTACCACCTGTGGGCGGCGCGGGGGGTGGAGTGGGGACGCCGGCTGTCTGAAAGATTAGGATTAATGGGTGGACCCCTCCACTGGCTCCAGATAGTGTACGGTTACTAATGGATTTGTACCTATAAGTGTTTCTACCGTGTGAGTGAGGATCATCGATGGAGCCGCCTGGTAATAAAGGGGCAAAGCGAAAAAATCGTTAAATTCAGGAGACGAAAAGACCACCGAAGAGGGAACGAGAGTAAAGGAGGATGTGGAAGGGTGAGCAGGTGGGCACACATTGGCGGGTGGGCCCGGATGTAGGGTTGACTGATGACTGTTGATGTCATATGATAACTCCTAATATCTTAAGCTATAGCACTATTGATGATTGTGGAACTCCCTCCCAATCTCATTACATTATCCGTATCTATTATCGATCGTCTGCGCATCGCCCCCGTTCGTGCCATTGCGTGGTGGAGCGCGCCCGTTCCGAGCGTCCGGTCGTGTCCAAGGTTTCGGCATCTACTCCATGCCAATGTGGTTTGTGGTCCTAAAGATATAAAGGTACTTACAATCAATGGATTATAATAACGAGTAGTGTCGCGTTCTTCGGTCGGTCGGTTCTCGGGTCGTTTCGCTTTTCGTCGCGGCCCGGCGCATATCTTTTTTTTAAGTATGGACGGTGGCGTGTGGGCCTGCTTTGCTGGACAAAGATTCGCTGCCCAGTGGATGGGATTCGTTAATTTATGAGAAACTGCTGCATGTAGGATTAAGTTTTATGGATAAGTCATTACATGAGGTGAGTGATTAGCGTGTTAAACAATACCTTTATGCACGGTTTCTATGTAAAGGAGCTAAGTTCGTCGACTTCGGATCGAGATTCGTAACAAAAAGCTTGTCAGAAAGAGCCAATCAAATCATTTCTGCCTGAGCGCCTTCTTACGTTGTGAGTGTGTGTGTGTGTGTGTGAGGTGTGTGTGTGTGGTGTGTGTGTTGTGTGTGTGTGTGTGTGTTGTGTGTGTGAGTGCGTGCGTGCGTGCGTGCGTGCGTGCGTGCGTGCGTGGTTGTGTGTGTGTGTTTGATTGTGTGTGTGTGACTGTATTGTGTGTGTGTGTGTGTGTGTGTGTGTGTGTGTGTGGTGTGTGTGTGTGTGTGTGTGTGTGCGTGAGAGAGAGAGAGAGAGTGTGTGTGTGCGTGCGTGCGTGCGTGCGTGCGTGCGTGCGTGCGTGCGTGCGTGTGTGTGTGATTCTTTTTTAAATACATAGTGTCGCTATGATTAACTCGCGGCAAGACATCTAGATACTCTCATGGTTTTAACACGCAGCACTGCTCTTCTATCCTTTCTGCTTTGATGACCTCTCAGGTAATAATCATTATTGATATTCTTCTTGTCATGAATAGTCCAATGATATTGTCTTTTCTAATTTCATGGTTTTTTTATCATTCGTTTTTCTATTTCTGTTATCTATATGTTATATTCAGCCGTTCACATCAAAATTAAAACTTAACTTTTTTAAAATAAAGAAAATAGTAGTAACAGTTGCTGCAGTAGTAGCATTGATGATGAAGATAACAGCAATAACAACAACATTAATAACAGTAGTAGTAGTAGTAGTAGTAGCAATAATAATAACAACAACAATCATCATCATCAATCATCATCATCATCATCATCCCTGGTCTCTTAAATCTAAACTGTGTACTCGCCAACTCCCCTTTCCCACTCCACCCTAACCCCCCCGTATGCGCACACACAGTAATAGACACATACAAACACAAGCACTCCCACAGGCACCAGACACACTCGCACGCACATCTAGTGTTGTGTTGTCTCTAAAACCAGCTTTTATATTCAGTTGCTGACATTGAAGTTATTTTTTTTAATCCGGACCAAGATCTGAACCACAGATCCGCACCAAACTTTGCAGTGTTCGTCTTTGGGTTACATTCGACCACTTTTCCACCAGTTTTCGTTAAAATCGCTTCCACAGTTGGGTTGGGGGGG
>JADBJO010022872.1:0-27308 GCA_016801955.1 Conus betulinus
CACAATGCATGTATTTTCCACGGAACTTGGTCATCAGCAACTCCAATAATGACAATAAAGACACCCCTCAGGAGGTCAGCTATGGTGAGGTTGATAATAAAACACACTGACCCACTCACAAGTTTTCTGTTTCTGACAAACATCCGCGAAACAAAAGCAGAACGCGTTACCGGAAAGAGACAGACAGGCAATCAGCCACAGAAACCCACGATACGTCCATGACTGCAGCAAATCTTCACATGACGAAATCTCATCTTTGGGGGCAAAGCAAAACTGCTATCAAAGCTACGAGGTAGAATTTGCTTGCAACAGAGTTTGTAATTCCCTGTATACTATTGAAAATGAATGCGAAAGATGTGTGAAAACATCAGGTGGAAACACACTGTCACTGGGCTGTCATCCAGGTGGTGCCGGTCAGTCGCCGGGGCATGAATGGAAACTACCGAGGACCGTGTGAATGGAAGTGAAAGTCAGATTGAGAGAGTCTCAATACGATGGAATGGCGACAGACTTGGGGATCAAACAGTGTGAGTGAGGTATGTGACAGATCGATGATTCTTAGACTGCTCTGCGTGACGGCAGAGCTTTCGTCCATGAAGAGTGCAGTTAGAGGTTTTTCTACACAGCAGCAATGTTTCCAGACGTTCCAGACCAAGGAAGGTGCCAACTCACCTGTGTCAGTTTGGTTGTCACTGAGGTCAAGGAATTGTACGTTATATAATGTCATGTTAGGTATGTGATTTATAGCACACTGGGCAAATATGAGACGAATAAGATATGAATGGTGACTGACATCAGATAGTATCATGCCAGAAGCTGTGGCATCCAGGTATCGGAGCCGAGGGAAGAGTGCTGCAAGGAATGGCCCACCACACTGAAATGCATGGCCTTGACATTGACAGTCTGAAGGACAGGTCACTTCACAAAACATTTCATCGTCGTGCATTGGACAGTAGAGACCCTGATCACATAATGATCACTGTGCAAACATGTCTTTGAAACTCTGCATCGAAACAGTCCAGGACATGTCATGTCCTCACATCCCTCTTCGTCCTGATGGCCAATACAATCGTACATTTCATTGCAGCGCGTGTAGACAGGTAGACAGTCATTGAAACTCACCAGGACAACGGTAGTGGCTGTCAGGACAGGACTCATTGGATTCATTGGGGTCAATGTCCACCGTCAGATCGATACTAAAATTGATCAGAACAGGGGACACATAATGATACTGTGATATATATAACACATTAACTTCATACCTTGTACAGTTCATTTCATCCGATTCATCCCAACAATCAAACTGTTGATCACACACCCCGTCATATCGCGAACATTGACCACTGTGGCACCTAAACGTGTTCACACAGAGAGGATGATGACAGAAAGATTCGTCACTTTTATCTGAACACTCTGCTACGAAGTTACACAACAGGGTGTATGATACAGTGAGACCTGTGTCACTGCAAGCAATAAAGGGAAAAGAGAGACGTGGCCATCAGCTGAAGGAACGTTTGAGATGCTGTAAGGTAAACTGCAGGATGCTTCAGTTTGACAGCACTCTGTAAACAAACCAGAGTCTGAGAGAAGAAATGCATATATCATATGGCCATCATGACATGTCGTCATAGACTGTTGTTTCATTGGAGGGCGATTCAAGGAAATCGTTTTTGAAAGATGAGACGCTTCATTACATTTGCTTTTATTGAAGGTATATCTACACATTGGAACTGGAGGTTTGGGGGGGTTGGTTAGTTCGCGAACATTCTGACATGACCCCGACACATATGTGACGAAGAAAACCGTATTTTAGAGTATGATAAAGTACTGTTTTTGTCTTCACTGATTATACGAGACCTATATAGGGAGCGCAGTGGCGTGTGTAGAACATGGATATATCTACGGAATAGAGTGCAATGCCTTTGCAGGTTTGTGTCCTTAATATCTGAAAGGCATGATTCGAGTCAGGCACAAAGGTAGGAAATGTCAGGTACCCCCCAAGTGAAACGCAGTAGTCAGCTGTTCCTCTGTTTTGTTCATCTGCACTGCTGTCATTGTTGGATTTGCCAATAGATTTGAAAAATGTTAACTGGCCTCTACAGAATTCGTTCAAAGTATAAATTTGATCAAGACTGAAAGAAGAAGACTCTGCATTTGGGGAACGTTTTCTAATTACACCCACACACACACCACACACACACACACACACACACACACACACCCACACACTCACACGCGCGCACATGCACGCACGCACGCACCCAACACGCACGCACGCACGCAACGCACGCACGCACGCACGCACGCCACGCACACACACCACACACACACACACACACACACACACACACACACTCTCACCTAAGAAGCAAAAGAAAACTATGAAACAAAAACAAAAATAAGCTACACTTTCTTGTGAATAGTAGAAAATCTAAAAAGATAACATAATAAGACACAAGTGCTGACAGTTAATTCTTGGAATGAATCCACAAGGGACTGAACTATCATGAAATAATAAATTCCAAGGGTAAGCAACTGAGCACCATTCCATGTGTGTGTGTGTGTGTGTGTGTGTGTGTGTGTGTGTGTGTGTGTGTGTGTGTGTGTGTGTGTGTGTGTGTTTATATACATCTGCTTAGTGCTGATTTGATATGCATTATCATTCTCAAGAATGACCATTTCATGCATAGATCTACATATCCGAACTCAGTCTGAAAGACGTAGTAGTTGCTTGCACGTATTTAGACAGGTATGTATCATTATTATCATCATAATCATTATTATCATCATGATCATTATTATTATCATTATCATTAGTAGACGAATGTTGTTGTTGTTGTTGTTGTTGTTGTTCTTGTTCTTGTTCTTGTTCTTGTTGTCGTTGTTGCTGTTTGGTCGATCAGTGGGAGATTGTCTCTCTCAAGCAAAGGTTGTTCTTCAAAATACTTAGCCGCTGAGCACTTAATGTGATGACAATCCTTGGATTACTAAACAGCAAAGCTGACCACTGTAACTGCGACGATGTTTTGGATTGTTAAGCGGCAAAGCAGACCACTGTGACTGTGATTGACACCTTTTGACCTCCCTCAAACATAGGCTCAAAGATCTTCCTTTACATTTTATTCTATCTATATAATGACTTTTTTTTATCATCAACTTATTCAGCTACCACATCTTTTCGTTTTACTTAACTACTCTTCGCTGGCTGCTTTGGGACGCTGTTATATTCTATTTTTGAAGCCTTAGTGGTGAGAATACCACAAAATTATAGACGGTGGTGTATCTCAGTTTTGATGCCAAGGGAGTACAGATCTTGTCTGCCCTGCCTCCCTGATGAGTCCTATCCAGTGGATGAAGGCCTCAGTGCAGGCGATATGAATGGTTCTGTCTTCAAGGTGGATTATGATGATCTCTAGCAAAGGATTAAAGGATATTACTTTTTGATATGTTTCCCTGATCTCATTTTCTTGTTCTCTCTCTTCCACCATTCTTCCTCCTACCCCCCCCCCCCCCCCCCACACCCACACACCACACCCCGTCCCCACTTTTTTTTTTTTCAAATCTTTGCCAAGTCGTTAATGTAATGAAGTAGGAATTGTCAGCCTGCACTCGTTTCCCTCCACTTCTAAATTTGTAGCACGAGAGCAAATGAAAAAATGTAGAATGAAAAATCAGAGAAATGCATCATACATATCAAACCTTTGACTAGCAGCAAATGGGAACCACTGGTATCCATCTTGATTACAATTAATTGTTTCTCCTCTGATGCCTTTCGTCTACTGGACCTTGTGTATTTAATGAACGTATCGTCTGTTTATACAGACACTAGAAGGAGACTCAACCATACACGCGTCTGCATTTGATGTTGATCTGGGATGTTGAAGACACAAACCTCATGTTCCATGATTCACCAAATGCATGCTGTCGGGACTTGAACCCATGATTCTCAAACGAATTCAAGAGGTCTGTTCATTAAATGTGTCTCACCAGTCGTTGCTCTTCACTATGATGCATATTTTTGTTTATTTATCATTCTATGAACTTTTTCTTTCTAAATTTATTTATCATTTATTCGTTTTGACTGAAACATGATTCGTGATTTTAATACTTCAGTACTCTGTCTTCTCTTGCTTTTGCTCGTTGCTCTGCTGCCATAGTCCACACATAGAGTAATGGACACAGAGCAGAGCTGAGTGGTAACACGAACACCACCATGGCTTCGTACATCGTGTATAGCACAGAGACACCAGAGGAAGTCATCATGATAACCAGACCAAATGTCAGCCAACATGCAACGTTTGTTACAGCGATCTTTTTTTGTCAAGTGGGCTGAACAAAACATCGATCTTTTACTGGGATCGAGTTTGATTCGATAATTCGGTAATCGGTTATGAATGATTATGTTCAAGCCCAGTATTACAACACTTAAGAAAGAATTCAACATTATAACAACTGTAAACCACTTCCGAACTTTGGACATTATGATGAGTGAAAAGAGCCAGACGACACAGACCAGACTGACCATGCAGACCCCAGTGTGACAAACCAGGGAAGAAAAGGTTATCAGCGACAACACGATTCCCACAATCCATGCTGTACAAGAAGCTGGAACTGTACATAGAGTACTGTATGTCTCAAATGTACCTGGAAAACGAAGGCTGATGACATGATCCAAAGTGATGAACACGGTCATAATAACGGACACCTCGTTAGACACGTACACAGGAACCATCCCACATAACAAACCTACAGTGACACTGTGGATCCACTCTTTTTCTGATTGGATGTATTCCCATGGCAATATCCTGTCTGCTACAAGGATTATGCCCGCATGACTTCCCATACAAATATAAGCCAACTGCAAGTGCCTGATGTCTGTCACGAACTTTCTCTCAGACTGTTTGCCCAATACAAACGAGGCCAAGAAACAAGCAGAATTCCCTACTAAGGCAGACATAGCAGTTAACCAAACGAAACCTCTGTGTAGTCCAGATGGCAGCAACGTTCCACATGAGGTCACTATGGTACGGGGTGCTAGACATCTCAGTTGACCTGAATGTCGAGGAAGTATGTTAGGACAACAAAACCTGTAGTCTGAAGCAAAAACTGTCTTAACTTGCATAGTCTTTGATAAGTAATTCAAGGGGAAGGTTTCAATTGGATTCCAGCGTATGTCGACTTCAGTCAGTCTAGGTGCATTTGAAAACCCTGTAGACCTGATGCTTCTTGTGGTAGAACAAGAGAAAATTCAACCATTTTGCATGATAGAGGTATACTGATAATAGCGTGTTGACGACACTGGAATGCGTTTTAAAGAGACTTATCCGTCTTAGTGCATAATTGACGTGCTTGCCCAACTGATTGGTAATCTGGCGCAGGGGATTATTTGCCAAATTCAGAGTTCTTAAGTGTGGCAGCAGAAGAACATCAGCTACTTCAAGCGTATGTAGGTGGTTTTTTTGAAAGGTCGATGTGTTGCAAGTTGTAAAGCTTTATGCTTGAGATATTGAACAGGGAGCAATCAGACATAATCAAATAAATCAAATACACATTTCGCACAAAATATGTCAAACGCATTCCCGTGCTTGTGGCGTTTAGGAACCGAAGTTCAGGAAAAAATGTCAGCAGGAAAAGTTTTGCCGCATGAAAAAAAATGCCCTTGACACAGACAACCTTCAGGACAGGTATTGTCACACATCAGTTCATCATCTCGCTGTGGACACTGCCCCCAGCCATCGCACAGGTGATCTCCATGCACACAGACTCTGGAAGCACGACACTGATAGAATCCAGGACAGGTTCTTCTCTCACAGTCTTGCTCGTCTTCTCCATAGACACAGTCAGACAATCCATTACACAAGGTATAGACAGGGAGACAGTACAGCCACTCTGCTGTGCAACGATAATGACTCTCTGGACATGGCTCATCATCTCTTATCAAACGCCGAGTGAAGTAACCAGTGCCATCTAAATTGATATACAGATGTCGTGTGCGTGCACTATTAGACAATTGTATAAATTGTAGGCAATACCTCCACTCATCCGAGTCGTCAAAACAGTCTGAGTATTCATTACAGCGTTTGACTCCCTAACACACACTGACCATTCCCACACTCAAAACCAGAACATGAGGGATGTTCACAGAATGACTCATCACTTGCATCTGGACAGTCCTCTCTAAAGTCACACACCAGAGTGAAATGCACTGTCATACAACAATATCATCACATGTAAACATGACAACAGCAACCTTCCTAGAGCTGAATCCAGTGATATTGTGTTGATTCGTTATGTTTACCGACATGTTTGCTCTGATAATTCGCGGTGCTTTTTGAATAACTGTTGTGATTACATAAAAAGATTCGATGTGTGAAACCACTGGCAGAGCTTGGACTAAAATTCTGTCGAGTGTTTGAAGACGTAAAAAAGCTGAATACAGTTTAGCCATTGCAACATGAGGAGTAAACCTGGTGGGTTCCTTTGATTTAATTCGCACAGAATAGCATATGAGGAACTCGTATATGGTACAGTTTGTATTTTCATTGAATTCAGCATAGAATATCGAGCAAGTCTGCTACCTTCCACAATTAAATAACGTTCATCTGTTTGTGAATCCATGTTGTAGATCACAGTGTTGTCATTCCAAATACTAAATTTACTGTATGGAAATGGTTGGGAGTGCCATCCTCTTGTCAGGCCCAAGGTTACGAGAATGATTTGATAGTTTCTAAAGAGATGAAGCGAATCTTCCATTTCCTTTGCAGTTTTTTATAGAAGCAGCTCTTCCGTCTTCTGCATTACAGCTGCGATATAATGAAGGGACAGATGAGAAACTATGGTCGCTTTCAAGTATAAGTATGTAACACATTTGTTACGTGAAGCCACATATCCCTGACACCCAGAATTGCTAAAAGGACAGTGTTCTGTCTCATCCCGGCCATCCTCACACTCCGCATGTTTATTACAGTGCACGTGATACTGAAATGCAGGGTATGGCCAACAGAACAATTAAGCAAACGATCAGACAGCTGTCCTGGTCCGTCCTGCTCACGAACAAAAGAAAATAAAACTTCCATGTAGTCAGGTGCGTAACCATGATCTTTTCGGTACGTGATTCGAACATACGATGCACGAAAAAGTGAAGCATGATTGTAAAATTCAGTAACTGTAGGATCGATTGTATTGTGTTTTCTAAACACAAGTTTCACACAAGAATAGAACAGCCATTGGATAAAAAACCATGATTTTCTTCTGCTGATATTAACATAGATCCTGGTGCTGATTTTAGATCACATTGCCTATGGTGTCTGTCATGCCAGGTGACAAGTGGTAACACTACATCATATCCAGAATAGTCCATAATGTCTTTTACAATGAAATCAAATGTGTATATGTTTTTGACACTTAAGTTGACAATGGGACTGTTTTCGCTGTACATGCGCAAGTCGGCATCTTGAACATCAAAAACTAGGTCTTCCAGTGAATGTTGCATGCACTCAATAGCTACCAACCAATCTTCTCGTGCTTTCCAGCTTATGTGTACTTTCCACGGATGGAAACTGCACTTATATTCTAACCGTTTGAGGTACACACGCACAGCCACGTACCTGACCTGCACACGCATTTTACAGAGAAGGGATGGAACCCCACACACACCCCATACACCACACCCTGGCGTGCTGAAAACTGTGGCCAATTGTTTTCACAGTGTGAGGCATTGACCCACAGAACATATCACCTGTGTAGTTCTGATTCGTGAGATAGTCCACGCCTGGGCAGATGCTACTAATATTTACTGGATCAACAGCAGATGGGAAGCTTGTCATCATAGGACAACGTGAATCCAATCAGAGAGAGAGAGAGAGAGACAGAGAGAGAGACAGAGACAGACAGAGAGAGAGAGACAGAGACAGACAGAGAGACAGAGACAGACAGAGACAGAGACAGACAGAGACAGAGACAGACAGAACCGAAGAGAGAATTTAAATCTAGGTTAACGCCTATCGGGTGCAGGCGACGATATGCATTCGTGTCCGGTAATCGGCGGGTTACGACACATCAGCTGTCTACACCAGCCTTAGAGCTGAAGTATCGATTAACAGTTGTAGAACGTTGATTAGCAGACTAGTGACTAGCAACGTTGTGACAAATCCGTGGAATTCCGGAGATATTCGATGTGAAACTGATTCTCTGTGGTGAAGAAGTGTCCATGGCATGATAACACAGTGTTGTGTCAGTGACAGTGACAGTGTTGGAATGGTGTTGTTGTAATGCGTGGTGAGTGTTTCGGCCCTTATCTCCTGACACTCTAGGGGGGTTGGGCCACACCCGGTTCATGACTCCGGATGTCCCTCTGCTGCCCCTTTTTTTTTTTTTCCCATCTTGGATGCCATGACTGGGATTCGAACCCATGCCCTTCTGGACATGCTCATTTTCCACTTAATGACTCGCGCACACCACTGAGCCAGGGACACCTGATATTTGTAGGAAAGTTAAGCCTTATGAAGTTCACTTTTGTTCCTCCTTGACCAGATCCACTTGAACACCTCTCTGCCGCTTCTGCCATTGCTTTCAGGGCTTTTTTTTTTTTTCCCTCCCTGCAACTGAGAGCTGTTTCATGAGGCTGTATGCAGACGTTCCACACAAACCCCCTAGCTCCAATTTCTGCAGTGAGAACTTTGACCTGATAGCCTTCTCTCCTCAGGCTGTTTGCCAGATCAGCATACTTTTCAGTCTTGTAGATCTGAGCTGCCTCCATTCTGTTCTCATATGGCACCGTGAGCTCGATCATGATCAGCTGCTTGGTTGACTGAGAGTGTAATACTATGTCTGGTCTCATGCCACTCTTGCTGATAATCTCTGGGTGACTATTCCATTCTGGGAGGTCTGCTGTGCACTCCCAGTCATCTGCCCCGTCCAGCAGACTCTGCCTGCATGTTCCGAGTGGCACTTTGTTCTTTTCTTGGCCATGATTCGCTGCCTCCTGCCGTGAAGAATGTTGCGGGTGCTTTTGGAGTCCTGATTTTCCCCTTTTGTGGTGTTGGTACTAGCCCAGACTACTTGTACACATCTCTTTGAGCACTTGGTTGTGCCTCCATGTGTACCTTCCTTGAGCCAGGGCTACTTTACATGAGCTTAGGACATGCTCCACTGTTTGTTTTTCATGGCAAAGGGGGCATGAAGGATCGTCTGTCTTTTTTTCCCCACTTCACCAGTTTGCATTTGAAGGCAGAAGGTCATATGCAGATCTGAGAATGAAGCTGATCCTGAGAGGGGCCATGCCAAATGTCATTCCAAGTGAGACTTCTTTGGAGTGCATTCTCCCACGTTGTCCATTGCCCTTGCTGGCTCTGCTGGACTGCTTTTTGGAGTCTTCGTTGGTCTTCTTCTTTTCTCATCTCCTGAATCATCATGTCTCTTTTGGCTTTTCCTTTGGCCTTTGACCACCATTCAGTTTTGGTCACCCCCAGTCCTTGTCTGTTGGTCTGTGTGTGTCCTGTTATTTCTCTGATCTTGAGACTTTCTTTTGCAGAATCCATCGCCTCTTGAACTTTCCATTTTCTGCCTGTCTTCAGCTGGGGCTTGATTGCTTCAACCACCTTGTCTCCTGAGTCCTCCAGCATGCTTTGAAGTCTGATCTTCCCTGCTTTATATTCCTCCAGATGGATTTCAGTGGTAGTTTCAGCTTTGCTTGGCGACAGTATAGCGCTATGTCAGTCAGACAGGGTGGGACACCAAGCCATTTCCTTGTGAACTTGTTGATTTTGGATTCCATTGCCTCCACTATGCTGGTGCAGATGTCGTATATCATCAGAGGCCATAGGAGCTTTGGTATCAGCATGAACTGCAGACACCAGACCTTGTATTTGCCAGGGAGCCCACACTGGTCAATGGTCTCCAAGCCTTCTTTCCGACATCTGTTTGGTTTCTTTTGCTCTTCGTGTGTCTTTCAGCGTAGTATATCATCATACCATCTTCCAAGGCTCTTGACTGGCTCTTCTGTTACTGTTGGAATGGTCTGGGTTGGCAACACTGAAGACCACAGAGATTCGGCCACTTTTCCTTTCCTCAGTGAGAGACTCCGTGATTTTCTTTGGCTTGAACTTCATTCTGGATGAGGCAACTATGTCGTCCAGCCTCTCCAGCACGTGACGTGTCTCGTCTTCTCTGGATGAAATCACTGTAGTGTCATCCATGAAGGCCTTGAGAGGGGGGCATCTTGTATCCATCGCCAAGGTCTGTTTGTCTTGCGTTGCTTGTTGCTGCTTTCAAGATGACTTCCATTGCCAACACGAACAGTATTGGGGAAAATGGCACAGCCCATTGCAATGCCCTTCCAAGTTGATCCAATCTGTTGTGTACTCCTTGGTAGAGAACCGCATTGAGAAGCCATTGAAGTACTTCTTGTACTTCTTGAGCATGTCGCGGATGTTCTTTGGCACATGGTACATCTTAAGAGCCAACTGTATCATCTCATGGGGTACAGATCCATATGCGTTTGCCAGGTCGAGCCACACACTACGTCCAGGTCTCTCTTTTTCTGTTTTTGCTCTTTGGATTGCGTCCCAGATCATTGTGGCGTGTTCTACACAGCCAGCCACGCCTGGAATGCCACCTTTCTGGACTGACACATCCAAGTACTTGTTTTCCATGAGGTACTTGGTCAGCCTTGCTGCCATGACAGAGAGAAGATTTTCCCTTCAACGTTCAGTAGTGATATTGGCCTGAACTGCTGATGTCACTTGAGTTTTGCTCTTTGGGGATGTACACACCATCTGCCGTCATCCACTGGCCGCTGATCTTCTGATAAAATTTGTGCGCAACATGAGATGGAAGGCGTTCTTCTTTCTGAACCCTGATGCAAAATGTCAACATAAAAAAAGATACCGTTTTTAAGTCATGGAGATCGCCACCTATAGTAGAGGAAATGAAACCTTTTGAAGACAATATGAAAAGACTAATAGCCAATATTGAATTCAGAAAATCATACAACAATTTCCAAACAAAATTACAAAATGAAATAAACAAATTCAAAATGACAAAAAGGTATTTTGTAAAGGCTGATAAGACAAGCAATTTCTATAAAATGGAACCTAATGAATACTCTCAACTCCTCAACAAAAATATTCAGAAAAACTACAAAAAACTGATAAAACCACATATGACAGCATTTGTAAAAAGGAAAAAGAACTTGTGCACCGTATGGATCTAAATGATAGGATAGAAACAACAGCAATAAAAGAAGCTTTTATAACACTTAAAGATCACAACCTAATTCCCCAACAACCCAACATGTAGATTAATAAACCCATCCAAGTCTGAATTAGGCAAAATAAGCAAAAAAATTCTGGAAAAGTCTATAGAGGACATAAAATCAAACACTGAATACACCTTTGGAAAAATAGCTATGAAGTTATCCAATGGTTCAAGGAAATTAACAAACAGAAAAACACAGTGTTCATCACTTTTGACATAGTGGATTTTTATCCATCTATAGATGGGGAATTGCTTACCAAAGCTTTAAAATTTGCTAACAAATGCACAAAAACATAAGAGGCTGAGATGGAAATCATCTTCCACACTAAAAAAACTCTACTCCACAGCAGTAATGATACTTGGACAAAAAAAAAACAGCAATAATTCCACATTTGATGTCACAATGGGTTCATATGATGGTGCCGAAACATGTGAACTAGTTGGACTATTCATGTTATTCAATATACAGAAAACACTTGGTAAACAGGTTGGCTTGTACAGAGACGACGGCCTTGCCGCGCTAAACAATAAACCAAAAACCATTGAAAATAAGAAAAAAACTTTGTAAAATCTTCCAAAGCCATAACTTAAAAATCACAGTAGAAGCCAACAAGAAGGTAGTAAACTACCTAGACATAACATTAGACCTTAATGACCATGTATACAAACCATATAAAAAACCTAACGATATACCCATCTACGTAGACATCAAAAGTAACCATCCACCTTCTATCCTAAAAACCATACCCAATGGCATAAACAAAAGACTATCTAACCTGTCATGCAACGAGAAAGTATTCAACAGTGCAGCAGTTGAATACCAAGAGGCACTGAAAAAAGTGGCTACAACTACAAACTACAATACAACCCAGATAATAACATGAACAGTAATAAGAAAAACAGGAAAAGGAAGATCATATGGTATAATCCCCCCCATATGATGGAAGAATAAAGACTAATGTAGGAAAAGAATTCTTTAAAATTCTTATAACATCATTTCCAAAAGAAACATGTACTATCTAAAATATTCAATAAAAACACCATCAAGCTATCATATTCATGTATGCCCAACCTCAAAAACATAATTGACTCATCTAACAAAACTAAAGGCAACACAGCCAAAAAGGGTAACAAAAGGACATCTTGTAACTGCACTAAAAAAGATCAATGCCCCCTGAATAATAAATAATGCCTTTACAATAATATTGTGTATACCAAGCCACAGTAACAACTGATAGTGACAAAGAAACATACATAGGGATTACTGCAAACCATTTTAAAACTAGATATGCAAACCATAAACAGTCCTTCAAAAATGAAAAATATAAAAACCAAACAGAACTAAGTAACACACATTTGGAAACTTAAAGATAAAAAAATAGACTACAATATATCATGGAAAATTATAAAAAGAGCAGCAGCACCATACAATAATATCTCTAAAAAATGCAACTATGTTCTACAGAAAAGTGGCTGATATTATGCAAACCTCATCTAGCAACTCTGAATTCAAAAGTTGAGATCATAAACAATTGCAGGCACAAATGGAAATTCTTGTCAACACACCATTCCTTACACACACGCACCCTGAACGCACCCCAAAAAAAAGTCAAAATTGTAAAAAGATACAGGCCACGTGAAACACATGCAGAACTCACGCTTACACACACACATATATATATATAAACCGGTAGCGTGTGCCCAAAATGAACACCCTGAAGAGAGCAGAGAGCTTGAAACAAGTTTTTTTTGTGTTTTTTTAATCTCCTTTTTTTAATCATATTTTTAAACTTATGTCGCTCCCTTCCCGGTTGAGCGTTTTTAGAGTTCTTGCTGGCTCTCTACTTTTTTTTTGTGATATATATATATATATATATATATATATATATATATATATATATATATATATATATATATATATATATTTGCCTTGAAATTCAGCTACATTTCTGTT
This sequence comes from Conus betulinus, assembly GCA_016801955.1. Taxonomy (NCBI): domain Eukaryota; kingdom Metazoa; phylum Mollusca; class Gastropoda; order Neogastropoda; family Conidae; genus Conus; species Conus betulinus. The sequence continues at coordinate 13,211 of JADBJO010022872.1, forward strand.
TTTATACACGCATCTATGTAAACATTGTTTTTGAGATATCTGCATGCAGTTCTAATGATTCCACTTTATTGAATGCATGTGAAGCGAATATATATGAACAGCAAACACAGTCAATCTTCATACTAATAGTCAACTTTACTTCTAAGGTTGATATCGTTAATGTTCTGTCCTCTACCCGGACAAAAGTTACTAGCCCTGCTTCTTTATTTAAGATTTAATACAGTTTTCTTTTTAGTTAATGTTTCCTTGTTCTGAACCCATGTGCATCTAGCCCTATTTTTCAGTGACTGTGACGGACCGTTTTTTGTCATAGCTTACGAAGTCGTCAATAACTTGGAGATTTTTCTATAAACACGTCAAGGAAAAGATAGTGGAAATCGTCAGTATTCGCCGCACGTTGTGTTCAAGATTTCCCCTCCCCTCCCCCCCCCATCCCTCCACCCTGCCACCCATCCATCCCGCCCCCCCCCCTCCCCCCTCACACACACACACACACACACACACACACTTCTCATCTTCTCTGCTCTTATACTTCTGAAAGACACGTTGCCAGTTGGATTGACCAACAAAGTAAGGCCCGTCACTCCAGGGACAGTAATGCAGAAAATATTTAAGTGAGCCACAATTTGGGGGGATAACTTTGATGGTAAGGTGCGCGCGGTTTCTTTGCATCAATGAAAGAGTGGTCTACCCCTAACGTTTGCATGTCTTGTTATTTATCAGTCCATGGCGTTTATAAATGACACAGGTGTCGGCAGGTACCTGTACACCAGAAATCCACGTCATTCTTGATCGGCCTCAATACCAGATACTACTACTAATGGTGATAGTAATAATAATAATAATAATAATAATAATAATAAAAACAGCAAAACAGCAACAAAACAACAACAATAATAATAATGATAATAATATAATAATAATAATAATAATAATAATAACCTAGTTTTTTCAGGATCTACATGAAACTAATGTCCATGCTTCAAGTCAATGTTTGTCTCGACAATTAACATCGTCTCCTATGCGAAGACAGAAATACTCATAATGCAAGCAGACGAAGGAAGAGAGAACGCTGTAAAACTTACAAAGGCCCACCATTTCTGAGAGAACAACTCTGTGTTTGAACCAAGTAAGAAACCTGTCTTTAAAAGACCTCTGCCACATTTACTTGTGTTGGCGAGGAGTGACGTGAGTGCAGGAAGTTATGTGTCAGTCGAAAAAAAAAAGAAAAAAAAAAAAACCGAGTCCTGCTCTCGCCTCGCTCTCATCTTCAGTTGTCTACACTACAAGTGTCATGCTTGACCACCGTCATTCTACAGTATGGATTCGACGAGGTATACCTGGACTGTTATTGCGTAGTCCTACTATTCTTTGTCTCCCTCCACCTCTCTTGACGAATCTCGTGATCTCTCACTGATCTCTCTCTCATCTGTTTGTTCCTCATCTGTTTGTCTACCCTGTGTGTCTTCTTTCTGGTTCTTTCTTTCTTTCTTGTTCTCATTATCCTTCAGTCCTCTCCTCGCTCTCCCTTGCTCCCCTTCTCTGTATATCGGAGTCCTCCTCAGTCCTTGTCCCTCTCTTCGCAAACAAACTCTGTAGCACTCTTTCTCCTTGTCTCCCTCTGTCTTCTGTTTCTCTGTCTCTCTCCTCCTCGCCTCTCTCTCTCTCTCACCCTCTCCTCTCATTCTCTGGCTCTCGCTCAACCGTACACCTCTCTCCTCTCTCTTCACATTACACGTAGTTTACACCATACTTTCATGCCGGAACCTTCATTCTCCCAACATTCTTTTCCACCAGCGTCCCCTTTCTGGCCCACTCTTTATCACTCCCCCCCCCTGTGCCTCCTGTCACGTCTCCCGGTCACTGTCCTGGCCTGTCATGTCCTGTCTCGTCAACAACTTGTCTTTCCTCTTTCCCTCCTTCTCTTTTTTCTTCACTCTCCTCCTCCCTCCCCTTTCTCCTCTCTCTCCTCTCGAGCTCCCTCACACCGACTCCTCCAACTCTTCACCCTCTCCTCTCCCCCCTCATCTCTTCTCGCATCTCCTCTCCTCGACTCATGTCCTTTTCTCTCCTCCTCTCTTCCGCTCCCCTCTCTAGTCCTTTTTCTTCTTGTCTTTCTCTCCCTCCTCTCTCTTTCTCGCCTCTCCCCCTTTCTCGACTCTCTCTCACTCTCCGATTTCTCTCCCTCCTGCTCTTCTCCTCCATTCCTCTCCTCTGTCTCTCTCGCTGCCCTCTCTCTCTCCCTCTTTCCCTCTCCTCCCTCTCCATTTCTCCTCTGCCTCTCTTCTCTCTCTCTCTCCTCCTCTCATCTCTCTCTCAATCTCACCTCCTCTTCCACTTCCTTCCCTCCTCTCTCTCCTCTCGTCCTCATTCTCTCTCTCCCTTTCTGTCTTTCTCAGTCGTCTCTTCTCTCTTCTCCCTCATTCTCCTTTATTCCTCTCTCCCCTCCCCTCTCTCTTCCCCTCCCTGGTTCTCGTCTCTCTGTCCTTCTCTCTCTCTCTCTGTCTCTCTCTCTGTCTCTCTCGCCTCTCTCCCCTCTCCCGTCTCCTCCTCCCGGTCTCCCCTCCTCTCTCTCCTGCTTCTCCCTCTCTTTCTCTCGTCTCCTCTCCTCAGTCTCTCCTCCTCTCTCCCCTCTCTCTCCGTCCTCCCTCTCCCTCTCCTCCTCTCGTCTCTTCTCCTCTCTCTCTCCTCCTCCCCCATCTCTCTCTGCCTCTCGTCCTTCCTCTGCTTCTCTGGTTCATCATCTTTCCCCTTCTCTCTCTTGAGCTCCTTTCTCTCTCTCTCTCCCGCTCTCGCCCCTCCCTCTCATCTCTCGTCCGTACTCTCCTCCTCCTCTCTCCCCCCTCTTCTCCTCCTCCATTATCTCCCCCCCTTTTTTCTCTTTCTCTCCTCCCTCTCCCCCTCTCCTCCTCTCGCGTTCTCCTCCCTCTCTCTCGTGTTCTTTCTCTCCTTCATCTCCTCTCTCATCAGCCTCGCTCTCTCTCTCTTTTTCTCTCTCTCATCTTTCTTTTCTCATCTCTCTCTCTCTTTTCTCTCCTCGCCTCTTTCTTCTCTGTCTCTCTCTCTCTCGTCTCTCTGTCATCCTCTCGCTCCCCTTTCTCTCTCCTCCTCCTCCCGCCCTCTCCTTCTCCTCTTCTTGTTTCTCTCTCTCTCTCCCTCGGTCCGTTCTCCTTCTCCTCGTCTCCTCCTCTCCTCTCTTTCTCTCTCTCTCCCTCTTTTCTCATCTCTCGACTTCGTTTCTTCTCTCCCCTCTCCTCTCCTCTCCTCCTCTCGTTCTCTCTCTCTTCTTCTCTAACTCTCTCGTCTCCTCTCTCCGTCTCTCTCCATCTCTCTCTCGCTTTCTCTCTCTCTCTACTCTCTCTCTTTCTCGTCACTCCCTCTCTTCTCTCCTTCTTATCCTCTAATCTCGTTCTCTCTCTCTCTTTCCTTTCTCTCTTCTCCCACTCGTTCTCTGTCTCTCCTTTCTCTCTCATCTCTCCCCTCTCTCTCTCTCTTCTCTCCTCTCCTCTTTCTCTCGTCCTCCTCTCCCCTCGTCTTCTCTCTCCCTCCTCTCTCTCTCTTTCTCTCTCTCTCTCGTCTGTCCCTCCTTCCTCTCTTCTCTCTCTCTCTCTCCGCTTCCTCTCGTTTCTCTCTTCCCTTCTCTCTCTCTCTCTCCTCACCTCTGTTGTCTCCTCCTCTTCTCTCGTCTCTCGTCTTCCTTTTTCTCTCCTCATCTTCTCTCCGTCTCTTCTCTCCTTCTCTCTCTCCTCTCCTCTCTCTCTCCGAACTCTCTCTTCTCCTCTCTCTCTTTCCTTTCCTCTCTCCTCTCTCCTCTCTCTCCCCCCTCGTCCTCCCCTCTTCCTCTCTCTCTCTCTCCTCCCTCCTACTCCCTCTCTCCTCTCTCTCTCCCCCTCTCTTCCATGTTTCTCTCTCTCTCTCCCTCTCCCTCTCGTCCCCTCTCTCTCTCTCTCCTTCCTCTTCTCTCTCCTCTCTCCTCCGGCGGTCGTCCTTCTCGTCCTCTCTCTTCCTCTCAGTCTTCTCGTTACCTCTCTCTCGAGCGTCCTCTCTCTCGGATCTTTCTCTCGTTCCGTTCTCTCTCCTTCTCCTCGGATGTCGGGACTCGTCTTTCCCTGCTCTCCCTCCTCTTCCTTCTCTCCGTCATCTCCGGCCTCCTCCTCTCATCATCGCTCCCCTCTCTCTCTCCTCTCCCTCCTCTCTCGTCTCCTCTCTCGTCCTCCCCATCCTCTCTCTCTCTCCTCTCTCTCTCATCCTCCCCTTCCTCACCGCCTCCCGTCTCTCTTTCCCCTCTCACTCTCCCTTCTCTCCTCTCTCTCTCCTCCCTCCTCTCTCCCCTGTACCCTCCCTCTCTGGTGTGTCTGTTTCCTGTGTTCAGTATTGCCATGTCTCTATCCTCCTACCGTTTCTCTGCTCACCAGCCGTCCCCTCGTCTGCGACTCATCTCATCCCCTCCCCATCTCTCTCGTCTCTCTCCCCCTTCTCTCTCTCTCTCTCATCGTCCTCTTCTCCTCTCGGCAGGTCACCTCCCCTCGTCCTTCCTCCATCTCTCCTCCTCTCTCTCCTCAAGTCCTCTCCTCCTTCCCTCCTCTCCTCCTCTCATCTTCCCCGCACCTCTCTCGTCACTCTCCAACCTCTCCTCCTGGTCTCTCGCTCCATCTCGTGGCCTTCCCTCCTCTCTCATCTCTCTCTCCCTTCTCACTCTCTCTCCATCCTCCTCAACTCTCTCCTCCCTCAAAAAACCAGAGCCGCAAAATACTCTGCCTCGTCTTCTCATCGCATCGGTCTCCAAATCCTGTTCCCTCAAAAAAGTCTGGCGCTCAAATCCATCAAAAAAAATTCCTCTCTCTCTCTCTCTCATTTACATGTAAGTAAGTGTGTATACTATAAAGAGAAAGAGAGGAAAGAGATCGACAGATAGATATGTGCGTGTATTTTCTTTTCAGTACAAAGGAGTCGGAGGTTTTAAAAGCACGTTTATATCACAGCTTTCACACAATGTAATTGAACAAGTTAAAAAAAAAAAGGCTCGCAACTTTTTCTCCTTAAACTATCATATTAAAATGTTTGTCGTTCCTATGAATGATTCATTCAGTACTAATGTTAATATAAAGTCTGTTGCCAACCCAAACGGTGAAGAAGCTCCGTGCTGCATCCCATGTCAATTTTCACTCACAGTGAAACATTTCTTTTAGAGTGTTGGCCTTTACAGCAGACTCCATGAAAACGTTGTTCAGAGATATCCCACCTGACAATGTTCTTTGAGTTTCTGAAAGTGTTTAAAAGTTTTCAATCTGATCTTAGATTTTTACGGAAGAAAGATTTCTTAACGAAGTTTCTGGTGCTTTTAGAAGGTGTATTTTAAAGAGATGCGCGAATGGTTGGTGTGTGTGTGTGTGTGTGGTGGGTGTGTGTGTGTGTGTGTGTGTGTGTGCGTGTGTGTGTGTGTGTGTGTTTTGGGGTGGGGGGTGAGGGGGTGGGGAGGGTGAATTGTGAGTTGATTTTAACGCGGTGACAGCCCTGATATGGGTTTTGCAGTCGGCTGGACTGTAGCCAACAGTGCTGTAATTGCAATCCTGAAGCAGGCCGAAGGAAAACGACAGCATCTGTTCGTGTGCAATGGCCATGAGTATTGGTGGTGGCACATTGTTGTGGACTTTGTTGGCGGTAGAGTACAGAGAAATTGTATAGTTTATTCATTAACTTACTTTTACCTACCTATTTATACATATTTGCTTATTATCGTTTATTATTATTATTTATTATAAATATTTATAGTGTTATTATTATTACTAGTGTTATTACTTTATTTTTTACTATTATTATTATTATTATTATTATTATTATTATTATCATTATTGTTATATGTCTATTGCTATTGCTTATTGTTATGTCATTGTTGTTTGTTGTTGGTTGGTGGTGGTGGTGGGGTGGGTGGTGGTGGTGGTTGTTGTGGTTGGTTGGTAGTGAGTAGTAGTAGTAGTAAGTAGTAGTATTTGTTATGTTTTATTATAATTATTATTATTGGTGTCGTCGTTGTTGAGGATTTATGGGACATTCTACATCCTAGATGTTCAGGGCAAACTCCCGAATATCAGTTCTCAGCCTGAACTGGGCACTGTTGACTTTGTATGCGAATTGATTTACTCACAAATGGATCTTTGGTTATCGTGGTAAAAGCGCAATAGATCAATAGATGATGATAATGATGATGATGGTGATTGTGTGTTGATGATGAAACGATTTGTTGGCCTGTGCTTTGTTTTTTTTTTGCCCCACTATCAGAGTTGTTCGTCTTCGTATTTGTCTGACTATATTAAAGTTTAAAAGGCTGTGCCAGTCTTGAATAAAAGTTACTCTGTGTTAAGGTTTTCTTTATGGGAGCACGATTACTACCCTCCTTTGTTTAGTTGTTTACTGTTCCCTGTTCCCATTTTATTTTATTTTCAACCTCATTTCAATTAAATCGAGGGGTGTTGTTCTTATTTGTTTCTGTCTCTGCCCGTCTTTGTGCTTTTGTCTTTTGAACATTTATTCATCACAGGCAGCCAGATTTATATTCGTGTTAGAGGGCCGGATATTTTGTCATCACAGACAGAAGGACTTTAATATTGTTTTAGGACTGGAACATATATCTTCACAGACAAATATATTCCTGTAAGGACCGGTAACATTTATCATCACACATTCAGACAGACTGTATTCCTGGGTTAAGGACCAGAACATTTATCATCACAATAGATATTTATTCGTGTTAAGGACTGATAACATCTGTCATCACAGACAGACAGACTCTCGTATATCCTCTTTAGGAACCGGGAAATTTAATTTCACAAACAAACAGACTGTACTTCCTCTCTTCCTCTTAAAGCAACATTTTATCATCACAGACAAACAGACTATAACCGCTTAAGGGATGGAATATTTATCTTCACAGACAAGCAGACTGTAATCCTGTAAAGACCTGTGGAACCGGACATTTATCATCACAGTCAGACAGACTTATTATTCCGTTAAGGACCCGGAGCATTTATCATCAAAGGCAAATTCTTGTATTCCTGTTAAGGATCGAACAATTCATCATCACCCGACAGAGATTATTCCTGTTAAGGACCAGAACATTTATCATATCAGATAGCCTATATTCCTTTTAAGGACGGGAACGTTTTATCATAACAGAACAGAGTGTATTCCTGTTACGGATCGAACATTGTGTTAAGGCCGGAACTTTATCATCACAGACAACTATAGAATATTCCGTTAAGGACGCGAACCCATTTATCGTCCCAGACAAAACTATATCCCTGTTAAGGACCGGACATTTTTTTACCAGACAGGCAGTCTATAATGTCCTCTTCCAGGACCCATAATATTTTATCATCAAATACATACGACTTATCCCATTAAGACTGGAACAGTTTTCGTCACAGGAACAGACTATCCTGCCAAAGCCGAACATTTTATCATCACAGACAGACAGACTGTATTTCTGTTAAGGACCAGAACAGTCTGGCACCAGTTTAGGCCACGTTAACTATATAACACTTTGAACATTGTAGCACCACAGACTCGACAGATATTCCTGTGAGTGACCAGGAACCCTTGTTGTGATGACAACTTTAGAGGATGGGTTTAACGACCAGATGAGAGTAAAAGCACGCCTGGTCTTCCTTCAGTCTTGACCAGGTGAAAGATCTTATCTTTTTAATTCAGTCACCCAAAAGTGATTCATAAGAAAACATTTTGCCTCATTACACTGTTACAAGGAGAGACGTGATAATCCCTTAGTAACCAAAAGAGTAACACAGTCATGGAGGTGTTTCGAATAGGCTGAGGCAAATCAAGGCCATGGATCACAAGCAGTACATTGAAGAAGATATGTGACAGCACAAGGACACTTGAACCTGTCGGTGGTGAAGACTGAGATGTGTGGTAGTGGGGTGGTGGTGGTGTGGTTTGTGTGAGGGTGGTGGTGGGTGAACAGACAGCAACTATAACCTAAATGATCTTATCCACCAATGAGGATGTGTAAGTAAACTTGGTTCCAATATGTGAATGTGTTGAGGACGGAGAAAAAAAAAATGTCTAGACATCAACGACACAAAGGAAACATAAATGACGCGCAGATTTTGACCACACAAGATGCAAAGTAAAATCAACCTCTAGTCAGGACAAGACGCGCAGCTCTTCTAACTGATGAAGAAACCATCACAAAAATGAGAACCATGGAAAATGCAAAGGGATCAGGGACACAGTGGAACAATGCAAAGTACCAGAAATTATCAGGGAAAGTATTTGAGTAGCCCAACTCGGAGAGACTCAAAGTGGACATAGAAATAATCTCTGTAAAAGCCATTCCCAGAACTAACTTAAAAAAAAACACTTAAAGCACATCATCACTTGAAATTCATGGCTTGGTACGAGCTGCCCTGCAGTGCTTAAGAGAAAATAAAAGGTTGATGCAAGCTTCCAACACTGGATGATGGTAAAAGCAAGTTTATTTAATAATGCAGAGCCGAATGTCGCCATTGACCTTAATCAGTACTATAAATGCTTTAATAAGACATATCTTGAGGTGATTCAACAGACTTATACAACCAGCTTGAGGAGCGCAGACTGAAAATCAATAAACAGTGGAGAATAGAGCTGATGGAGTGCACATATTAAAGAACAGAACCGGCGGGCATCAGACAGTTAAGGACCAGTATCGCCTCAGAACATCGTGGGGGAAATTCTTCACTTCACCCTGCGGGGGTTCGCTAAGGTAATCATACCGCAATACTGACTAAATACCTCACCACAACATGAACATACTTCTTTGGATTGTGTCAGTCCGGAAAGGATGAATCCCAGGATTGTCGTCTATGTGGAGCAATGACATGTTTGACTTGTGGAAGCCATATTAAGACCTCTTAATGACAGAAAAGTAGCGACTAAGGACGTGGTGTGACCTCGATCTGGCGTGATCGCAAATGGATCAGTTATGCACAAGATGATACAGCTAGTCCTCAAGATACATTGCCGTTTCCGAAATAAAAAGTCCCATGAATAGATGCAGAAGTATTCCCATGATAGGCTTCTTCTCATGGGTTCCTTCTCAGCAAAAGCTATATGGAAGAGCCTCACAAACATCATAATTGATATAAGCAAATGACATAGGCTATGGAATCCCTTCAATACTAATTGGTATTGGCAATGAAAATAAACGCAACACAGCCATGGGCCTGCAGCGTTCAGCAGCTATTTGGGTATGGATGAAACCACATGCCCCCATTTGAAAGCCCTTCAGGGATAACACTAACAACCAAAGGAAGGGCAAAGCAGCACAAAAAAAAAATGTCAAAATACTGAAGCTGTGTGACGAGCCACCGTCACTATGATTGAATTTCAAAAACAAATAGTAAAAATGCAAAAAAACCATTTCCTGTTCTTGTCCTGTACTTTGGTTATTTGCCTATGCCTTGGATGTAACTAATGCCCTCTCAACTTTCTTCGGTCTTACCTTCATTTTCCATCCCCAGTCACTCCGTTTTGAAACTAACATTTCCTGCAGTCAGGAAAGTAGCCAAAACGGTTATGGTGATTGTAGTCAAAACCAACCATTTCCAGGGGAAACAGAAAGAACTAGTCAACCCAGTCTTGGAAGATGTAATAACGATTTGCTCCTTGAGAATACAATGATAGGGGAGAAAAAAAAACCTGGCAAAATGGTAGTAGAGAAAATTCCTCAGGTAATAGATCAGTGTGGCCTTCACCTGACAAATAAAGGAACTCGTGTCTGTGGTTTTCATGCTGATCCCAGTGTTGCTCTTCTTCGTCCGCATTCTGCTTTTTTTTGCTCTTGCCTTTTCTCGAGTACATTCTCTCAGCCCTAACAACATCAAGAGGGCCAAATCACCACAACAGATTTCGTAAACAAAATGCTTGAGAGGAGTGGTCGTGGCGTTATAGCACAGACAGGGAGGAGGACTTGGACACCTGTTCACCGGCGAGAAAAGACCTGGTGCCGAGCAGGGCTTTTCCGACTAAATGGATGTGACTTCTTCCCAGTTCTGTCTTGAATTCACAATTAGACAATGTGCATTATGATGTAATTTTTGTTTTGATTTTTTTTAAGCTCATGGCCCACAGATAAGACCTCACTTACGCTTATTCAGATGGATAGATACTTTTTTTGTAAAAAAAAAAAACGAAAAAAAGAAAACAAAAAAGGAAAAAGCAGTGGTGTTTTTAGTGATGGGACTGATTTTGTGTCTCTCTTCCACCCTCCCACCAGCCAGCTTTTTTCGCCAAAGGACAATTGGACGTATCCCCAGGACATGATCTCCTCCCGTTTTATTTGGTGTTTTGCTTGTTTTTTCTCTCCTCTCTCTCTCTCCACTCCTATCTCCTCGCGCTCGTCGTTCCTTCTCCTCCGCTCTCTCGTCCTCTCTCCTCTCCTGCTCATCTCCTCTCTCTCGTCTATCTCTCTCTCTTCTCTGTGCCATGCGAAATGGCACCACGAAACCTCCATCAAAGAAAAGACACGGAACAAACAGACCAAAGCAGCAGTCCAGGCCACAGTGACGAAGGCGCTCTGACTCCTTTTTCCAGTCCACATGTAGCAAAGTTCAGTCGAGGAAATGTCAGTAGGGATCCAAATCATCAAGAAAGGAAAGGATTCGGGAGCAAACAATGGCTGACGAAAATAACACTTTACCCCCGAAAGACCGCCAATATGCAGAAATCCAAACAGAATGGGACAAGGTGACATCGTAGTGGAGAACAGCGTACTCGCTATACACTCTCAACTTTTCTGACTAGAATGAAACGGGATGATGATGGCAAGAACACATGATCGTAAGCCTCCTAACCTTGAAAAAAAAAATCGATCTGAATTATTTTATCTGAAAAAAGAAAAGGATCTCTTGAGAGAACCTATAATCACTATCAAAAATGCTGCACAACCTGCATGATGACGTAGCTGGCTGAAAAAAAACTCAAGCAATAAAAAAAAAATTGCAACTCCACTTGAACATTACAGGCCCATAAGGAATATAAAGTTACTAGTTCTATACCCAAGACTCAGACCGAGAGACAGCGAAGAGACAGAAGAAAGTTTGTAGAACTTTTTTTTAGGAGAAACTGAGCTGACCTCTGTTCATTCAACACATCTACATCATGTTCCATCGAGTGGCGATACTAATACTCCTAAAACAATACACATCAAACCTCCCGTACTGACGAACTTAACCAAACTGAACACACAAGACCGTATTATTAAAACGTCATCCGAGGTCCGTCATGCCAGCTTTGTCTTTCCACGAAAACGTTATTGGCAAATTATTAGACTTAAGAATTCCAGATGAAAATGTGGAACAAGCAAAATTCATTGGAACTCTTCTCAAATCTCAGTAGATCAGCTGACCGTTGCCAATTTTATGTCTTCTTCCCACCATTCGCGTCGGTGGGTCGATTGGACACTGCGCCAACCGGAGGACAAACCGGGCAGACAGGCCAACCGAAGGAACATCTACCTGACAAGACCGTCCATGTTTTCCGGTCCCCAGCCCCCAACAGTGCGACAACAGAGGGGCCTAATAAACGCACAATAGGCAGGTCATTCCGATGATGCTGGCCCTGTCCGCCCATTGTCGTCCGGTTGTCCGCAGTTTCTCCTGCCATTTCAACCAGTCAGGGGCGATTGGACACTGCGGACACCAGATGACAACTTGGTTGGAACGGTCCATTTGAAAGAGCGCTAAACTCGTCCCCAGGTTTCAGTCCGCAGGTCCGCAGAGTCCCCCAACGTGTACACATAGGGGTTATCAACGCCACAGGGGCAGTCATTCCTATGAATCCATACTCTACCTGTCGCTCCATTATCCGGCCGTCTCAGACAGTGTGCCCAGTAACAGAAAAAGCCCAGAGGTGACGACAAGATGTCCATGGGCGACACAGCGTCCCCTAACCGTTGGTTTTCATGGCAGGTCATCCGGTTCGGCTATTGGCCAGTGACTTTCCTCCCCGAGACGCTTTGTCAGGAGGAGCAGCTTTTGGAGACTGGTGATGACCCCATCAGGACATTGTGAATGGATGGTGTGGAAGATTCCTACTTCCATCCTTCCTCCCCACCGCCTCCATCCCACCCACCTCCTGGTAGCAGTAAAACATGACCGCTCAAGAGTACTGATGAAACAAAAAAAAAAAACAAAAAAAAAAAAAATAAGAGGGACGTCTTTCCCAAGTAGGCCGAGCAGTAATGTTCAAAGTATCTGCACATTCACGTTGTTGTATTTGTGGTGGTGTGTTTGTGTGTGTGTTGTGTGGGGGGGGGGGGGGGGGGGGGGGGGCATGAAATTAAGTGAGAGGGTAATGGAAGAAATGTTGTATGGGAATTTTAAATAATCAGTTAAGTATTGAAAGAGTTGTGTAACCGGGGCAGAGGGGAAATTGGAAATGTTTTTTATGTGTGTACGCGCGTTTGTTGCGCATGTTGTGATGATTTGTACGTGGGTGAGTATGTGTGTTGTGTGTCTGGTTGTGTGTGGGTGTGTGTGTGTTGTGTGTGTGTGTGTGGGTGTGTGTGTGTGTGTTTGTAACCGTGAAAATTGGTGTATTAAGAGGTAAAGTTGTCATTTTGATTACTTTATAAACGATGAAAGCCTATCGTAATAAGGTCATGAACGGACATAGTCTGCTCTAAAAACGTAGCTAAAAAACTAAGCTCTCTCAATGTGCTCTATACATAAATGCTCTTCTAAAATACTACTAAACTAACTATACTAATCTAAAAAAACTACAAACTGGCTACTAAAAAATAAAACTAATGCTCAACTATAAAAACTACCTACGCTACTAAAAATTATATCTGCTCTTAAAATTCACGCTATAAATACTAACTAACGAGCTCATTGGGTGCTCTAATTTAAAAGCCAAATAACGCTATGTCCTGTTGTGCTCTACTAACGTATGCTCTAAATAACGCCCTTTTGAAACTGGTTTCTTTGCTGTTGTCTCTGTACTAATGTTTCTTAATGTGTGCATTTTGATTTTATAACGGATGAGCGAATATAGTATTCAGCTGTCATATATTGAAAGAATAAGTCTGCTCGTTTATCCCTTCTTGCTATGGCTGTGTGTTGGCTCCACACAGAGGACACATCGAGCAATTCCAAACCCAGCCTCCCACGAGACCCTGTTGACGAATGTTCTGATGCTGCTATGCTGGTAGCCCCGCTTGTGTCCCTATTTATTTTCTTCCCCGTAAAAATGCGATGTTACACCCACGTATGCGCCATGGCTACTGTTTATTGCGTTTTTTTATTTCTTTGTTTTGTGCATTATGTCTAAATAAATGTCATACATGTTATTTGGATGTTCTATACTGTATGGAAGTTGCAACTAAAGATACTGAAACAGGGTGTGCTTGTTGGACTCGTGTTAAAACTTTAAGATGTTTGAATTCCATTCCATGAAAAAATTATCATCCGTAACTGTGATGTGTGTGTGGTTGGTTGTGTGTGTGGTGTGTGGTGTGTGTTGTATGTGTTTGTGTTTGTGGCTGGGGTTTGGGGGGGGGTTTTGGGAGGGTGGGGGGGGTGGGGGTGTGGGGGGGGGGGGGGGGGGGGGGGGGGGGGGGGGGGGGGGTGGCGGGTGGGTGTGGGGGGGGGTGGGGGGGGGTGGGGGGGGGTGCGGGTGTGTTGGTCCGCGCGCCAGCCGCAAAATAACGCGCTTAGCGTCGAACTGCACAACGTTTAGCCGTGAACCCTGCTGACCCGAGAAGAAACTCTTGTGTTTTTTTTTTTTTTTTTTTTTTTTTGTTGCACAATCAATGATATGTGTTGTTTTTTGTTTTTGTTTTTTTTTGTTTTTGCCTCGTTTTTGTTTGCTCTGGTTTTTTTGCTGCGTGGTCGCTTTTTTTTTTTTCAAAAAACCTGGAAGAGATAACAGCATTCATGTATTTTGGTTCTTTCATAAAGCCGAAGACATTGCACAACAACACCTTATACCTTAATTAATCGTTCAAATGTTTCAGCCAGCATCAGACAGTTTGGTGATGTGGCAAAACGTTGGTCTTTTTTTTTTCTTTTCTGCTCCCCAAAACGTGGGCTCTTGTACAGTT
>JADBJO010022873.1:5000-12500 GCA_016801955.1 Conus betulinus
TTCCTTAAGTCGGTATGTTACCAGTAACGTCAGCTATAAAGCGACTCTGTCTTCAACCCCCCATCCGCCAACCTCCCCCCTCCCCTCCCCGTCCCTGCATCAGATGTTCTTTGAAGTTTGAACAACTGGAACTCTTATGCACGAGTAACCCAAACGCTTGTTTTTTTCTTCTTTTTTTTTAATTGTAAACATTTTCATCTCGGCAGTAGACCTTGTCCGCTGCTTGAGAAAAATGCGATATTGGCGACGGACGATTTTTCGCGTTCAGCGAGGATGGGAGGGGGCGAGGTTGGGGGTGGGATGGCGTGGTGCGTTGGGTGGGATGGGAGGCAATTTGAGAGAGGGATTCAAAAGTTTCTGTCACAAGGTGTAAAAAGTGTGTAGAGTGCAGGGTGTACAGTCCAAACTTGTTGATCGCTGTTGCATCATTTTCCACCAGACTACAAAAGCCACGTCAACGCCATCTCACAACCGTGTGTCCTACATCTGATTGATCCATCGGGTTAGATTTCTTTTTTTTTTTTTTTTTTTAGTGAATACCCCTCTCCCTCCGCATATTCTATTTAACTGTTGCCCAGTCGATGTAGAATAAAGAATCAGGCTATTATGACATCTGATAACAAAATAGTTATAAGAAAATACGACTGCTACTCTACTCTACTACTGCTACTGTTGACGATGATAATCTCAATAGTGATAAGGCCTATTATAATGATGATGATAATAATGATAATGAACTTGTGTCCGTAGTGCCTGTGGCCGATGTGATTAAGAAGCACACAATTATCTATTACGACATTTCATTGGAGACATCTACCACCACCTCTCCCACCCCTCTGCCCATACACCCCTCACCCCATCCTCTTTCCCTTCCACCCGCTTTCGGAGACATACTTATCTACTCCTTTCGTGACCCCCCCCCGCATTATCTCCCACCTTCCTCACCCGCCTTGCCTTTTCGGAGATGGAGATGTCAGGTGGCTTTCTACTCCTTTCGTGACTCCCCCGCATTATCTCCACCCAACTCCTCACACGCACGCGCGCGCACACCACACACACACACACACACACACACACACACACACACACACACACACACGTACACACACACACACACACACACACACACACACACACACACACACACACACACACACACACACACACACACACACACACACACACACACACACACACACACACACACACACACACACACACACACGTACACACACACACACACACACACACACACACACACACACACACACACACACACACACACACACACACACACACACACACAACACACACACACACACACACGTACACACACACACACGCGGGCACTCTCTTGTTTGATAACGCACGCAGCAATGGCGGGGTCAGTATCAAAACTGCAAGCAGTTACGCTGTAAGCGCATTAATAGGATTACCGATTTTGTTTTTTACGAAGCGAGCTGTTTTTCAAGTCTTATAAATCTTCATCTTATAACATTTCTTCCTGATCACTTTGTTACGTCACTTCGAATGTCTTTGGTCTTTCGTCTTCGTCCTACCTATTGTTTAAGTGAAGCTCCTGGCGTTTGTCTCTCATGATCTAAGAGCCCATTTAGCCCCTACCGAACGTCTTCCCCCCCCCCCCCCCCACACACACACACACACACACACACATTTCCCCTCAGTGCCTTCATGGTTCCTTATCCACTAGTACGCTCCCGCTTCCTCCCTTTCTGTGAGTGAAACGGAAGTTCACAACATCCTAGTGAAGAGGACATTAGAGGGCCCACGAAGCTCATTCCTGCAGTAGCTTACATTCTCTTGAGTATCCTGAAACACCTTCCCAATGTTGCCAACTTGTGAACACGGTTCCTCTGTAAGAATTTTCTGTATGATACTTTTCTGAACGTGTTTGACCGTCCCTTTAATGTGTTCAAGTTTCACCTCGGTCATCTTGGTCATCCTGTGAGCCAGTCTGCAGCACACCTCTCACCTAGAACTCTCCTTGTACAGTGGAAACCCCATGCCAAAAGAAGGGGGTGTGGGGGAGGGGGGGGGGGATGCAGGAGCAGGGCTCTTTTAGTACAAATTGTGTTCCAGTCTTCTTGTATTGCTGCGCTCGTAATTTCTTCTTTTTTTCTTTAACTTAAAAACATCCCTTCTTTGTGTTTCTTCACTCTCTCTTTTTTTCTGCCTCTGTGACCCGCTCTTTGATCTCTATGTTGAACGCTCTGCTTACTGTTTTAATTCGCCCTATAGGAATGCAGGGGGAGAGAGGGTTGGGTACGGGTGGGTGAGAGTCTTTCAATGGAAAAGATTGCCCCTGTCTTCTAGAAATCCGGTGCTAATAATTTCTTCTTTTGCGTTCATCTGTTTGATGCTGCTTTCTTTCTTTTTTAAAAAATTGGTTTAATGGTTGTGTTTCTCTGTACTGTTGCCATCCGCTTTTCTATATTTGTGGTCTGTTCATCTGCCTGTGGTCTGGAAAGCATTTTCTTCTTTTTTCTTGATAAACTTTGTGAAACACAAGTCTTTTTTTGTACTCTGGCTGGTTACTAGATAATGAGAGCTTAACCACTGGAGCAGGCACTTGCTGTCTATTCTGCGGTGCTGTTCAACAATTAGGAATATCTTTTTTGCACTGGAATTATCTCGAAAGGATTTCTTAATCAGTTTTTTAAGGAAAAATATGAGCAAAATGATCAGAACGGTCTGTGCACTTAACATGGCTTAGTTTTTATCCGGCTGAAGGACTGCAGCATGGCAATGTTATGAAGAAGTGTACTTGTATTCCATACGCTATTGCTTGTTGCTGCTGCTTCAGTTTAATAATCTCTTTATGTACTCATTATTGATCAAGAAAAAAATGCCTAAAAAGAAAAAAGTTAACCTGTGAACCATGTGTAATCTTAGTTTTCCCTTAACGGGAGTGAATTTTCAGTTTTTTGTTGTTTGTTTGTTTGTGTTTTACTTGTTTGTTTGCTTGCCGTTTATTTGCTTGCTTTTTTTTTGAAAGGCGTTGACAGCCCTGTCGGAGCTGTATTGAAACAGTCCTTGTCCATGCCCATCTCCGATATTGCCGTTTCAGTTTTGTTTCTGATAATGCTGTCAGTTTGGAGTGATGTATTTCTCCTCTCCTCACGAACATTCTTCTCTTGGCGATTATGGAGCCGGTATGCCAAGATTGGTGGTTTTTCACCACATATCCTGACGAGCTGGATCTGGCAAGACCCTCCTTTGTTTGTATCCAGCCACCCAAAGTCCGATGACGTCTGGAGTTGTTCATTAACGTTTGTGAAAGACGCTTTCCTCTTGAACTGAAATCATTACACACACACACACACACACACACACACACACACACACACACACACACACACACACACACACACACACATACACACACACACACAGTGTCCTGACCGTTTTCTCCGGTGTACGTTCTACATGCTATGTTCACTTCTTGCAAGACATTTTTGCTTAAGGGTTAATTTCCGTTTAGCTCCCAGTACCATAGGTCAACGAACAGGCTGCCATGTGAGTGCTCCCTGACTGACCGCTTCCTGTCTGGAGGTGATCAGCACCGTATGCTTTTCTTTTCTTTTACAGTGACCACGTTTCTGCTTCTGGCTGAGTTGGCCTTTGTTTCTGAGTTCTCCAGGCTGTATGCTGTCCACTCTTTTTGAGCGTAACCAAGGTGCAAGCTCAACGTTATTTCGTTGCCGTTCTGTGAAACATTTTGCTTGCAATACCGCTTGATTACTTTTGTGATACCACTGTTAGTATCCGACAATATTTCGTTGCTGGGATTTCTTCCGCATCCGTCAAACTGGCATTGAAGCTGATTCAGTATAGACACAGTGCAGGGAAGTGGCACCCGAGCCAGGTTTGGTGTGAAGTCATATTCACGTTGAGCGTCGACACTCACAAGGTGGTAGGGCAGACGGAATAACCGCAACAGGAAGGCAGGCTGGGGTGGGGTGGGGTGTGGTATGGAGAGAAAGAGAGGGTGGTAGATGGTTTAACCAACACTACACTGATACAATCAACAGATCAATGCATGAAGCATTAGGCGTATGTGAACACGTTTTACAACGGCATGGGTGTTTTGTCTGAGCTTATTGCTTTATGGGGTAGGTATGAGTATTGATGGGAAGGATGGAGGCGGGGTTCCTGAAGCAATATGTTAAATCACACTGAGTAACCTAGGCCCCTCTGAAAAAAGATGTGATCCGCGCATGTTTCAATTGTCAGTATGCCAACTGGATATTAACTGGTATTGTTTTATAAATGCTTACAGCCCTGATATGGGTTACGTCTGATCCACTCAAAATACACAGTTCAGCTAGATGCTGCTTAGACATTTGGTGGTATCCCACATTTCCCCAATTCCCATTCACGGATTTTCGTTGCAAATCACTACTTTTTTTTTAACCTTTTTTTTTTTTACTTCCTTCCTGTTGCTTCTCACTTGCATTCGTGCATTCCTGGATGTTGTTCTTTTCAGTCCAGTTTTGTCTCCACTCCATACTTTTCAGTTTTGCTCCTTGATGTTCTCCAGAGACCCGTCAATTTATCGTATGAACATGTTGTAGACACGCCCTTTAGCCCTTCCATTACCGCGCATACCCGCTGCTGTACATTAATCATGTTTGGTCCAAACACACCTCCAAACCTTTGAAGTCCTGCAGTCTGCACCCCCCCCCCCCCCCTTCCCCTTCACCTTCCCTGCTACAGACAGTTTCTTTTATACACTGCTGTGCTATTACTCTACATTGGTTCGAAATTACGATAGTCATTTCCATCGTTACCCCTTTACTTCTCTTTAGGCGGTATTGAACCGTGGAATGGAGGTACATATTCAACTCCATCCAAATCTCCCCTTTTTATTCCGCCCATCATTTATCGTTATTATGCTATTCTCCCATCCGTAATTCATTCTCTGAAACTCTGTTCCTCCTCCAAAGCATCGTTCATCAGTTTCACGTTGTCTTCTCCTCACATCCATTGATCTTCGTTCTCCTTTTCTTCACTCGTCCATCATTCATCCTTCTCACGTTCCCCAACTACATGTTTTTCTTCTTCTCATCTTGTTCTTCATTTACTATTATCATGTTCTGCCCCAGTCCTACACTCAGCATGTTTACGTTCTCTTCGTATCATCGTGTCAACCACTCATTGCTTACGCGCTCATGTCTTCTCATAATTATTGTCTCATTTTGTGCTGATTGTGCCCGCTACTACTCTGTTGCTATCCTGTGTATATTACGGCCATCATCTTCACGCACTTCTATTTCCCTTCACTTTCCTCATCCATCTTTCGTTCCTTAGCGTTGCACTACCCTTCTATCTATCATTCATGTTTCCTCCGTTCTTCTCTTCTACACCCACCAGTCCAGTATTCATCATTCTCTCAGTTTTCTTCTGTCCAGTATTCACCATATTCTCAATTTCCTCCCGTCTAGTATTCATTGTCTAAGTATCCTTCCGTCCAACATTCACCATTCTCTCGTATCCTGCCGTCCAGTATTTATTCTCTCTCTGTTTCCTTCCATCCAACATTCACCATTCTCTCAGTGTCCTACCGTCCAACATTCACCATTCTCTCAGCGTCCTACCGTCCAACATTCACCATTCTCTCAGCGTCCTACCGTCCAACATTCACCATTCTCTCTGTGTCATACCGTCCAACATTCACCATTCTCTCAGCGTCCTACCGTCCAACATTCACCATTCTCTCAGTGCCCTACCGTCCAACATTCACCATTCTCTCTGTGTCCTACCGTCCAACATTCACCATTCTCTCAGTGTCCTACCGTCCAACATTCACCATTCTCTCTGTGTCCTACCGTCCAACATTCACCATTCTCTCTGTGTCATACCGTCCAACATTCACCATTCTCTCAGTGTCCTACCGTCCAACATTCACCATTCTCTCAGCGTCCTACCGTCCAACATTCACCATTCTCTCTGTGTCCTACCGTCCAACATTCACCATTCTCTCTGTGTCCTACCGTCCAACATTCACCATTCTCTCAGCGTCCTACCGTCCAACATTCACCATTCTCTCTGTGTCCTACCGTCCAACATTCACCATTCTCTCAGCGTCCTACCGTCCAACATTCACCATTCTCTCTGTGTCCTACCATCCAACATTCACCATTCTCTCTGTGTCCTACCGTCCATATACATTCTCTCAGTTTTCTCCCGTCCATATACATTCTCTCAGTTTTCTCCCATCCAGCATTCATCATTTTCTCAGTTTTCACACCGTCCACTATTCATTCTCTCAGTTTCCTTCCGTCCAACATTCGCCATTCTCTCAGTTTCCTTCCGTCCAACTTTCATCATTCTCTCAGTTTCCTCCCGTCCAGTATTCACCATTCTCTCAGTTTGCTTTCGTGCAGTATTCATTATTCTCTCAGTTTGCTTTCGTGCAGTATTCATTATTCTCTCAGTTTGCTTTCGTGCAGTATTCACCATTCTCTGTTTGCTTTCGTGCAGTATTCATTATTCTCTCAGTTTGCTTTCGTGCAGTATTCATTATTCTCTCAGTTTGCTTTCGTGCAGTATTCATTATTCTCTCAGTTTGCTTTCGTGCAGTATCATTATTCTCTCAGTTTGCTTTCGTGCAGTATTCATTATTCTCTCAGTTTGCTTTCGTCCTGTGTTCACCCGCTCAGTTTCTTCTCATCCAGTATTCATTCACTCAGTTTCCTTCCGTCCAGTATTCATCATTCAATCACTTTTCCCCCGTCCAGCATTCCTCATCTCTCAGTTTCCTTCCGTCCAGTATTCATCATTCAATCACTTTACTCCCGTCCAGCATTCCTCATCTCTCAGTTTCCTTCCGTCCAGTATTCACAACTTGCTCAGTTTCCTTCCGTCCAACCTTCATCATTCTCTCAGTTTGCTACCGTCCAACATTCATCATTTCTCTCAGTTTCCTTCCGTCCAACATTCATCATCTTCTCAGTTTCCTTCCGTCCAACATTCATTATTCTCTCAGTTTCTTTCCGTCCAACCTTCATCATTCTCTCAGTTGCGTTCCGTCCAGCATTCACCATTCTCTCAGTTTGCTCCTGTCCAATATTCATTGTCTCAGTTTCGCTCCGTCCTACATTCGACATTTTTGTCTGTTTCACTCCTTCCAACATTCACCACTCGCTTAGTTTCCTTCCGTCAAACCTTGATCATTCTCTGTTTCCTCCTGTCCAGTGTTCACCATTCGCTCAGTTTCCTTCTGTCCAGTATTCATTATTCTCTCAGCTTCCTCCCGTCCAACATTCATTATTCTCTCTGTTTCCTACCGTCCAGTATTCATCATTCTCTCAGTTTCCTCCCGTCTAACATTCATTATTCTCTCTGTTTCCTACCGTCCAGTATTCATCATTCTCTCAGTTTCCTCCCGTCTAACATTCATTATTCTCTCTGTTTCCTACCGTCCAGTATTCATCATTCTCTCAGTTTCCTCCCGTCCAACATTCATTATTCTCTCAG
>JADBJO010022873.1:17500-22500 GCA_016801955.1 Conus betulinus
ATGGTTGGGTTCTTGCTTCCAGGTTCATGTCGCGTCTGCATATAGGAAAATGAAATACACCCGTGCATGCAGGAGCCAGATTTGTATTTCACTGAGATGTCATTGTCTTTCCACACAGGGTTCAGTCTGCACAGAACGGATGTCTTGGCTGCTCTTGAGATGATAGTTGATTTAAATCTCCCATCGCTGAAAATAGATCCCGGATCTTTGAACTCGTTTATTAGTTTTCTTCTATCCATGGTTATATCTGTACTGATGGCGTTGTGGTTGGCTATTAGTTTTGTGTTGGAGCTGATATCTATACTATGTTTCATAGATGTTTTAATCCAGTGTTTTAATAAGATTGGTGAGTTCTTGTTCAGTATCCTCCAAGCCGTTGAAGGTAACTGCAAAGTAAAGATTCGTGATAGTTCTTCTTGAAGTGCTAATTGTGTCGACTGATCTTCAAGTGGTTCTTTCATGATATGTTCCAAGACTATGTTGAAAGTGTGTTGAGGTAAAAGGGTTCTGACAAAACCCTAACGGATATGTGGGGCCACTTTCCAGTCGCGTCCTATGTGAGCACTGCGCTTGTCACTTTGACGTATACTTAGTGGATGTTGTTGATTAACGTTGTCCCGATATCAGGTGTCTTCATAACGGCCTATAGCATCTCTGGACAGACTTTGTCAAACGCCTCTTTAATGTATGTGAAGACATGATAGAACTCCTGCTGTTTCAGGTGTTTTGGCCGAGGGTTTGAGATCTGTTCGATGATACTTCAGTATTGCAGATACAGCGGTGTCTGTCTGCAACTGCAATCTATTCAGAATGATTTTGAACATTACGTTGCTTACATTGCTGATTTAACGGATCTTGCGCTTGTCCTGGCAGTATTGAGATTTTTTTCCTTGGAAGTGTGACGATTAGTGATCGAGTCTCTTTGCCAGATTTTGTTGCAGATGGCAGTTAACATATCAGTTTCTGCCTTTCCGCCGTATTCAGGTGTTCTGAGGAACGTTGTCAATGCATGCAGCTTTGCCAGGTTCAGCGACTTCACTGCAACTACGACTTCCTCGTCAGAGTGTTGGAAAGTCAGGTCCGTTTGATGAATCTGAACTGTTAGCATACTTGGATCCCTTTTGCTCTGTTTGTTGCAGAGTTCGAAGCAGAGTTCCTCCATCTTCGTATGATGTTTTTTTTCCTGCATGAGACGCTGAAGTCTTTGCCCTGGGTGGTGGTGCTGATTCTAATTTGCGTTGTCAGTTTTTCACAGATGTAAAGGCTTTTTGGGGTGTCGATGTTATCCAGGTCTGTCTCAGAGTTTTCACGCTCGTATTTTCGTCCCGTCTCACACTCACCATTGGCATGCTTTTCTCTCCTCATTCCGTCCATCATTCATTTTCATCTCATTTTCCACTCCTCTTTCCTCGTCATCATTCATCACACTTGCGTTCTCCTCTTCCTACCCGTCTGCCATTCACAATCACCACATTCTCGTATTCTCATTCCGTCCACCATTTGTCATGCGCAAATGTTTGTCGTCAATCTCTTCCAAAGTCTGGAAGGGGTAACGACAGTGACTTCTTGGCCCTGGCCCCTTGTTGGACTTTGTGTGGGTGGGTGAGGGAGAGATGAAATAAAGAACAAAGACAAAAAATTGGCTTATTCACACACAAAAAAAATTCCATCCCTAGAGAAAAGGAAAGTAGTATCCCCACCCCACTACAATTGACTCGGATGTGAGCAGCGACTCGGACACAGAGACAAGGAGGAGGACAGGATTCTGGGCTTCTTGGCTTGTGGTCGAGGGAACCGAACAGGAGAAACCAATTTCAGCCCTGAGTCTTTTCGCAATTCAGAAAGGGTTCCAGGGAATTGCAAGCAATGAAAAGGCTTAGGAACGGATCTTTCCTGATTGGATGAAGAACCAAGCGCCAAGCAGAACAGCATTTGAGCGTCACTAAGCATATGGACAGGGAGATCAGAGTGACACCTACGAGCAACTTAACTCCTCAAAAGGTGTTATAAGATGTTCTGATCTGAGAGGGAGTATCAGAGGCAGAGATAGAGAGTTGGAGCCTCAAGGGGTGATTGATGTCCACAGGGTAGCAATCCGGAATGGAACTGAGAATACCCATGAACACACTCTTCCTAACGTTGTGTCCACCCAGTTTTCCAAAGACCATCAATGTAGGCTACCTGGTTGTAAACGTTGACCTCTACATCTCTTCTCCTATGAGGAGGTGTTCCTGCTGTCAACAGTTTGGCCATGTCCCTGTCAGATGCTCGGGGGAGAAGATCTATGGTTGGTGCTGCAAAGCAGGCCGTGAAGGGCCTTGCCAGGGACCAGCCCTTTGAGCCACCTGGGGTGGCGGCCATCCCTCTTCCTCGCAGGACTACCCCGAAGGTTTGAAAAACATCCAGCAGGTCAAGACAGAAAGAAGAATTCAGTTCCACGAAGTCAAGAAACTGGTGCTCGGCAGTCAGTCTCAACCAGCTTTGTCATACTCTGCCGCTGTTAGAAAGGTCCAGAGAGTGTCTGTCTCTTGTCAGACAGAGATGCATGTCACGTTTCTAAATGTACACAGGAGACATCAACTTGTGGATCAGGTAAACCTGCACCAAAACAGCAGTACCTCTGTTTAAAAAAAAAGATTAGCGCCCTCAGTGGAGGCGTTAACTGGCTATCCTCCAGTCTCTCCAACAGGCTAAAAGTCTGCTGGCGAGCAGGCTGGGAAACAGACCCTTTTAAAATCCTCCCAGCCTCGCTTCCCTGGGAAGGATGGGAACAGAAAACCGGCTGCCTCCCCCCCCCCTCCCCCCCCCCCCCAGGTCCTGGAGCCTATCCGAAAGCCCCCGAGGGGAGGAGTGTGGAGGTGATGGAGGTTGATGGGTTCCAATCTGTCTCTTCATCCTCCACAAGAAACAAAGGGTCAGGAGAAAAGGAAAACTTCCTGAGGCCAAACAAACAGACCTATTTACAG
The DNA here is from genome assembly GCA_016801955.1 of Conus betulinus. Taxonomy (NCBI): domain Eukaryota; kingdom Metazoa; phylum Mollusca; class Gastropoda; order Neogastropoda; family Conidae; genus Conus; species Conus betulinus. The sequence goes on from JADBJO010022873.1 coordinate 20,467, forward strand.
AAAATAACTTATTTTCGCTCCAGTCTAACAATGAGGAGCGACAATGGAGTGCTTTTTTCACCGTATTCATTAACTTGCCATAATGGAGTCAAAAAGTTCCGTTTGGAACATCCGAGGTCTCCTTTCCAATTTTGAGGAGCTGCAGCACATCCTGAAACCTGTTGTGATAGCTCTGCAAGAAACTAATATCCAGAACCAGAAGAATTTCACTCTTTCTGGTTTTGATATTTTATCAAAACAGCACCACCCACTGCAGATGGAGTAACGGGAGGAATGTCGCTACTCGTCCACAAGTCTCTGTTATGCAGCCCTATTGATTTAGATACTTCTCGTTAGGCTTTAGCCGCCGCAAGAATAGCTTTGCATGTAACAGTTATGGTGTATTCTTTATATTTACCTCCATCTATCTCAGTCAGTCAACAAGAACTGGTCAGCCTGATTAGAGAGTTTCTGCGACCTTTGTTGCTGTTGGGTGGTGATTTCAGTGGACACAGTAATCTTTGGGGTAGTGTGAAATCTTCATCCAGAAGTCTGCTTCTTGAAAATGTCTTTTTAGGGTTGGATTTGTTATGTCTGAATGGTGGGTCTCCAACTTACCTCCATTCTTCCACAGGTACACTTTCATGTTTAGATTTGTCAATATGAGACCCTTCGCTGATCCTGGACTATGAGCGGTCTGTCTGTGACGATCTGCATGGAAGTGATTATTTTCCCGTTCTGTTAAAATCAGCAACAACTGAAAACGCCTCTGTTGCAGAATATCTTAATTACAAGAAGGCCAACTGGAATCTTTACACTGCAAATATTTCAAAGGAGCTCCAGGAAACTGACATTCTTCAAAGTCAAGACCCAGCAGAATCTCCCACTAATACTTTGATTAAGTCTGCAAAAGTATTCCGATGTTTTGCGAAAAAAAATCCGACTGCCTAAAAGATTTTGGTTTGATTCTGACTGCCAACAAATCTCAACTGTACGAAAACGGGCTTAGCTCGGGAATTCCAAAGACCTTCAGCTCCCAACGCTCGAGCCCATCAGAAACTTCGTGCCAGTACGAGACACACACTTTTAAATCAGTAAACGTCAGTCTTGGAGAAACTGCTCCGACTTGCATCTAAAACATCCAAGAAAAAGTCTGGAAGATCATCCAGAAAATCAAAGGGAAGAACACCAACCCGTCAATTCATCACTGAAACTTGCCGATGCACGAACAAGCTGCTGCCAATCTGCTGGCCTCCACCATTCAGCAGAACTCATCATCCTGTCGTAACCTGCATTCATAAAAACAAAAACAAACAAACTAAGGCAAAAATCGTCATAAAAGTTTACTTCAGACAACTCAGAAGTATACACTTCACCTTTTTCAATAGAACTAAAATTAGCTCTGCAACCTGTAATGATTCTGCCCATGGCCTGGATAATATTCATTATCAGATTTTGAAACATCTCCAAGAGGGCTGTCACCAGACTCTTCTAAAAGTCTACGACCATATCAGGACCACAGGGTGCTTTCGCCCTTCTGGCGGAAAGCCCTGATCATTCCGATTCCTAAACGTGGAAAAGATCTTTCCAACCCTTCAAACTATCGTCCAATAGCTCTGACCAGCTGCCTCTGTAAGCTCATGGGAAAGAAGGTCAACTCCCGACCTATATGGAAGCTGGAAATCGATGACCTTTTGGCCAATGAACAGTGCGGGTTCCGGAAGTACCACTCAGCTGTTGACCATTTTGGAAGCCACCATCCTCAATGCCTTTATTGATAAACAGCATGTCGTCGCTCTTTTTTGATCTGGGAAAAGCGTATGATATCACTTGGAAATCTGGAATTCTGATGGGTCTTCATAACTTGGTTTTCGTAGTCATCTGCCTTTATTTCTTCAAAACTTTATGGCTGATTGGCAGTTCCAAGTACGTATTGGCACCACACTGTCTGACATCCATGGGTATGAATTGGGTGTACCTCCAGGGAACATTCTTTCTCCTCTTCTCTTCAGAATCAAAATTAACGACATTGTCAAATCGGTAAACCAGGGCTCC